>ML783949.1:0-14875 GCA_009831015.1 Picea engelmannii | reverse complement strand
CATCACTCATAATGATAGTACAAAATCCATAGGTGGGACATACAACCATGAACCCTAGAAATATTCTTTAGGCACTAGTGATTGTCCTTGGATCATGGTTAAGTCATTGATATCCATACCTAGTGTGCCAAACCTCTTAATAACATCCATATTATATTTTGGTGTAAATATTTCATTTATAGGGCTTGGTGTAAATATTCAATTTATGCAAAATTACTATTACTCCTAGTTCTTGAAGAGAGTTCCTTATCTATCATAGGATGAATCAGATTCTTGTAATGCTTTGTGTTGAGAAGGTTAGGTAAGAATGTGAGTAGAAAGGTTGGGATGAGAAATATAGAATCTTGTTGCTTGGTTTTTTCACCATGGTGGCCTCATAGCCTAGGTTGGTGGTGCTATCTACACTAGATGGTTGTGGTTCAATGGAAATTTTCTCTTACATGACCAATCTCTTGGACCAATTTTTGTTAAAAGATAAGTCTCATTTTTTTGTTTATGAATATGCAAAATTACTATTACTCCCAGTCATAAAAAAATTATGTGTTATGCATGCTATGTGTCATTTTTTTTTCCGGTTTTGAATTTAAGTATATAAGGAAATGAAGGAAAATTTCATGACGCAAGAGAATAAAATGATTTATAACTTTTCAGAAATGTGTTTTGGATCGTGGAGGTGACCACCCTTCAAACCTACATTTTTCAAAGACATTAAAAGGTTAAATGATTGAATAATAGCTAAACATCTATGAGGAAATAACCATGTACACTCTAAGGGAGTTTTAGCCTTTGGAATACATTGTGCAAGAAGATTAGATATGGAGTCTACCAAATAAAATATCATCCCATTCTTGAGCACCCCATGCATAATAAAAATCCATCTTAACCATATCTATCTACTGCATCATATTTTAGGAATTCATACTCTGTTGCAGTCATCTTACATCAGCATGGCAATATCATGTCAATGTTGGAGGATGGATGTACGCAGTTTCAAGTGCCTTGGTGGTTCTTAGCTATCACCAAGTCAACAAAACCATTTTTATTTTACCAACTATTATCCACAAGGAAGATTGTATTGAAAATCTAAGGATAATACCCCATAAGAACTCCATCCTCGGTCACTAGGTTTCTTGCAGGCACCTACAACTGGCTCAAGAAAATCATTGCTATATTTAGTTGTTTAACTACCAGGGCAATATTTCCATGTTACCATAAAACCTATTCCATTGGATATTGGAAAACTAGATTATTTGTTCACTAATTTGCAATCAACGACTCTCATGAAAGATGTAGTAGTCATTCACCTAGCCAATGAATTTGAATGGAAATTTAATGGATAGGATTGGAGCATTTCCTATTGCTTTAGATATTAGGAGGGAGTATAGATTAGTATGTATCCTCTGCAAACCTTTAATACTAGACAAAAACTTGGGGAATCACCATGGAAATTTCATATGTATGGAAAATATACGCACTAAATGACCTAGAGCCAAACAGGCTCACAGTACTCCTATATAGCTAGCAAATTTGAGCAGGGAAGATGGAGTTGACAAAGGTGAAGGTTTTCACGAGGCTTGTCAGCCACATGACCTTTGCAAAGAATTTTGAACCAAAATTATTTTGGGCAAGAATCCCCATAAACTAATAGAGGTAGTGGCTGTAAAGAAACCATCTGACTCTGCATGTAAATATGAAATCAATCTTCACGTATGAATCAAGCCTGACACAATAGCTCAGAGGCAACAAATATAGGAGTTGTAATCATAGAAATTCATCCCCACCTCAAACAATAACAAGAAAAGGGTTTTCACGTAGAAGACAATGATGATGATGGATGAGGGTAAAGTTTAATCACCTAGGTCCATTGTTTAGAAAAAATGGCCCTAATGCTTGAGACTAAGAAATAAAGAAATTATATTAATGTACACAATATACCAGTAGCACCAAGAAAAGCTACACAAAATTAAGTAAGAACTACAACTTATAGTTTCATTCTTTTCATCGATTTGGTCACATGTAATTAAGCTTTTCCAAAATGCAACCCTGATTATTACTCGTATACTAGTTCTTTGCTAAATACAATTTCAATTCCCAATGATCATATTTCCCCCTTCCCACCTATAAATAGGAATATAAAAAACTGGAATTTCTATGGACCACTGCCCCTCCAAATTCTTCCTTACTACCATTTTAATATGTCAGTGCAATATTTTCCACGGAACAGAGAGTGGGACATTTTTCTTCCTACACAAATCCAATAAGGTTATTACCCTCCTAGGAAGAAACGCCTTCATATACCTCTTTGTTCCGGATTTCACATTGTAAATAATGGATGTTTGATTCATAAAATAAATTTTAAGAACTTTGTTATCAAAGGTTGACATATCCACAAACTATGGTAACTAGATTCATAGAATGAAAACGTCTTGTATGTTATTGCCATCTTCACCTCTAGATCAGAGATAGGTTCTAAAATTTATTTTGGGACTCTAAAGTGGACTGGTAGTCACTAAGATCTCTTCTTAAACATAAAACACCATGTCCATGACACAATGAAAAGAATGGTAATGCTCTTTGTCATGTGAGACAGAATTAAACATGTCACAAGACTTTCAAAGTTGCATATATCATGTCACAAGATTTTGGAAGTTGCATCATTAAGAGAAGCTGAAATTATCATTAAGTGTATAACAAAATTACATTCACAGATATATACAAGCCATAGAAATAGCCTTGTGTATATTATCAGCTATATAATGTATATCTAACTGTCTTATAAAATTATTACATGACATCATGAATTTCTTTTAGTCTTCTTTTTTGCTTTCTAGTTCTTAAGCAAATCATCAATGTCCATGTCTTTGTTTACTGGGTGCTCTTCAGTAGATGATGTTGTTTCAGTCCTTTTACACTGAGTACATTTGGTCTCATACCCACAGCATGGATGCTGCTGTGAGGGGCCATCACCTAAAAAAATAAAAAATATTAAATTTATATGGCCACTTTTTAAATATCATTGAAGTAGTTCATTAATATTAAAAAACAACTCTGCAATGTAATTATTTACCTGGTCCTCTAGTCGGCACCATTGGAATGGATGCTGACTTGTTCACTTGATATTCAGGTCAAGCATGATCATCTATGACATTCTCTTCCATTGAAACATCAAAATTTATAAGTACAAAATTATTAAGTATATGATTAAAATATAGACATTTTACCATCGTGGGCCTCATTCATAGGAACATCTTGGGACTGCACCTCACTAGGATGGGGCTACTGGGGAGCACCATGATCTTCTGGCTGCGTTTCACTATCAATGCAATGTTGTTCAGTATTAATGGTAGGGTTGATAGTGTTTCTCCCCTGATTAAAACAAAGTAAGACATTAAATTATGGACGATATCAAACATTTACGTATTTTATAAGTAACGAAAGGTTAATGTGGACTGATTTTTATTTACCTTGTCCAGCAAATTAGATCTTGGGGTCTACCCCATGCTTTTCCTACGATCAACCATGGCTTTATAACCGTACTTGTAACCAAGTTGGAGGTCTTCATCCATGGTTTTAGTTCTGAAGTCGTCACCCTGCATTGCATAAGGGTATGGGTTTTTAATGTTTTTGGTTGCAAATACCTTAAAGTTGTAAGGTGATACAAATAATATTCTTAAGATGTTTGGGTACTTACGATTCATGACTGTAACCTCAAGTGGCCGCCCTGGCCTAGCTTGTGTTGGCCATGTTTGGAAATCCTTCCTTTGGTTGCCTTCGAAGTGTTAGGCAACCTATCATCAAAATTTTCAAGTATGTTATATATAACCACACTTTTATTTAGATCTAAAGAAAAATAAAGCTAGTATTGAATTCAAAAAATTGTAATTTACCTTGGTGTACCAGTTATTTGTTCTCCTGATTTTCTCAAAATCTTCTCTTTTGCATCATCAATGATCACCTTCCACTCTCTCTCTAGAATTGAGGGAGGACGCTCATACCTAGGATTTCTTGCCAAGCTTCATCTATAAACATCCTAGGTATATTTTAAATATTCACCTGTTGCAGATGTCACCTCTTTTGTATTGAATGTGTCTACACCAAAGAGGCCTTCAAGATAATCCATAAGTTCCTTTTTGAGGTTGGAATTCTGGCAATTCGACCTCATGCATAAGGTTGCCCCAAAAATAGACAAGGCCTTGCTCTCTACGTGCCTATAAAAAAGGTTGTTTCCTACACACAAAAATATATGATCATTAATTTAAAATTAATAATCTAGACGATTTATATATGAGGACAACATTAAATGATTAAAATATGAATTAAAACTACCTAGGAGTCTTGATTGTTTTAATGGAAGTCCATTATTGTCAACCAAAAATGTGCACGGAAGGGTCCTGAAACACACCCACCACGGGCTAGGAAATTTTCAGCTTTCTTTCCTTATTAAATTCTAAGGAACCTAGCACAGACTCTCCTTTCCCTTAAAAATCCCTCATATGACCGTGGCTATGCCTGCAGTCCTTACTGAGAAGGCACTTCTGCTATCGTGATACGGGGAGTCGTGAGGCAAGCGATCCCTTTCTCTCTTGACTTTCAAATTTCTGAAACCCGAAACTGGGTCCAAGTGCTTATCGAGATACACAACCAGCTGGAACAAGTTTTGGTACTCTACCCTTCAAGGCTTCGCATATCGGGATTTCGGGATATGCGACGATAGGAGAACTTACCGTAAGGTGTCCCGTGTGCCGAAACACCATATCTCATCCGCACTATTATTATTTCAGGATTTCGCACTTCGGGTTTTCGGGATTGGCGAGTGCAAGAGAACTTGCTAATCAGTATCTTAGGTACCGAAATACCGAAACACCCAGTGTTATCCGTGCTAAGCCATTTTGGCATTCCTCCTTTCGGTATTTCACGAGTCGGGGTTTCGAGACTGGCGAATACGTGGGGCCCGCACTTAGGTACCCCAGGTGCCGAAATACTAAAGTATAATAACTTGTCCAGGATCTATCTTTTCGAGATTTCGCAAGTCAGGATTTCGGGACTTGCGAGTACAAGGGAAACTTACCCTTGGGTCTTCCGGGTACCGAAATGCCGAAATGTCGAACCAAGTCACACTATGCCAATTCATAATGCCACGAGTTGGGGTTTCACATATCAGAACCTCACAATATAAGAGGTCGAAAATTCACACTCCTTAACTACCTGAGTGCCGAAAAGCCGATACACCCGCTCCTCATACACTCGACCAAATTTGGGGTTTCGTAGTTCGAGATTTCGCAACTAGCGGGTACAAGGTAACTTATCCTTGGATATCCCAGTTCATGAAATACCAAACATCGATACTTACCCATGCTGGTCCAATTCGGGGTTTTGTGATGTGCACAGATAGGAGGTTTCGTGCCCAGATCTTCCAGGAGCTGAAACTCCGAAATACCAACTCTAAACATGTTCCACTGTTTCAGGATTTCCTCCATCAGGATTTCAGGATATGCGATGACAAGAGGACTCGCACCTGGGTTTCCCGGGATCCAAAACTCCGAAACACCAAGCTCTAAACATACTTCACTATTTCAGGATTTCCTCCATCGGGATTTCAGAATATGCAACGACAAGAGGTCTCGCACCTGGGTTTCCTAGGAGCTGAAACTCCGAAACACCAAGCTCTAAACATACTTCACTGTTTCGGGATTTCCTCCATCAGGATTTCAGAATATGCGACGACAAGAGGTCTTGCACCTGGGATTCTCGGGAGTCGAAACTCCGAAACATTGAACTCTAAACATACTTCACTATTTCGAGATTTCCTCCATCAGGATTTCGAAATATGCGACGACAAGAGGTCTCGCACTTGGGTTTCCCGGGAGCCGAAACTCCGAAACACCAAACTCTCTATCATTTCGGGATTTCGCAAGTCGGGGTTTCAAGACTTACGAGTACAAGAGAAATCACCCTTGAGTATTCCAGGTACCAAAACGCCGAAACATCACAACTCATCCATGAGCTGAAACTCCAAAACATCATAGCTTTTCCACGCTAGTCCATTTCAGGGTTTCGCTGATCGGGATTAGTGAGTACAAGGAAAACTTACTCTTAGGTGTCCCGAGTACAGAAACGCCGAAACACCGAGCTCTAATAGGCCCACTCTCTCTCGTGCAATCTTTCCAAACTTAGGCCTTAAAGTCCTTCATCGGGTTCTTGGGCAGATTTTCACCAGGTTTTATGACCAGACTGAGAGGTCTTCTTAAATCCCTGAGCTGTTAACATCTGATGATAGATAATAAGAAAATTCAGGAGTTTACCAAGGAGGTAGTCCTTTCAGGGAATTTTTCCCATCTCTAGAATGTAAGGGAACAATCCCGAAAGGGTGTCCCTGGGGGGGAAAACTATCTAGGACAACATGAGAGGTAATTAAGGGAAACAAATCTCCCGAGAGAAGACTTGAAAACTGACTTTGTTCAAATACATATGTATATATATGTATAAACCGAATGTGGTCATTCCAACATAAGCATGCAACCACCATTTCTGATCCAAACACCATGCAAACATTTCTTCACAGAAACCAATCATAAGTGTTCAAATTATGAATTTATATTCCAAGATATTCAATGCAAGACACAATATATAAACACTTATCAGAAAACACTAGGTGATGCAACTGCTGAGAGGGGTGCTCATTTCCACCCAACCGTAGGCTCAGCGACTCCCAATGGATTTACCACTAGCCACCCCCGAGCCAGACCACGATGCTGTGAGACTGAGTCTTTATTCGACAGAAATCAATAATGAAGGTTACTCTCCTTCTTCTCTGCTTATCAATCACTCCGTGTATTTTCCAGAGCCCTTCTGATTTCTTCCTTCTTGTGATCTCTGTCACGACTAGCCCCCCCCTTCCACACCTCTTTCCTGCCTTTTCTTTTCCGGCGAGGTTGCGTGTGGCACGAACTTCCCTGCGGTGGTCAAGTCTGAGGCCTCCACAAATGGGCGGTTCACCCCATCCCTCATTAACTCATGAGGAGTCTCTTCACCTACCAACCTGGCGAGAATTTCATTTCAGGGCCAACGAGCCGCTCTTGATCTTCGGGCCAGTGAAGACCAAATACGGTATTGGTTTCGGTGGAAGTTAATGCCACCATTTCAGGTGCCTTCCACCACCTTTCATCAACCATCCTGGTCTATTTTGAGCACATTCCCCTCCCAGCAGTCCTACAACATATATTCATAACATTATTTCCATCCATCGACCTTTTATACTAAGGTCCATTCAAGATCACACATTCACATCTTGAGTCTGCCATAGTTATTGGCCAATATAGTTATTTTTACACATTGGGGGAAACAGGGTGTTACAATTCCCTCCCCCTTAAACGAACATCGTCCTCGATGTTCTATCTATCAATATGACATGTATGTATAGAGGTAAACAAAATCGGATATGCTTGTTTCATGGCATCCTCCATTTCCCATGTAGCCTCATCTAGGCCAAAATGTCTCCATTGCACCTTGACCTGTGCAATGGTTCAGTTCCTGAGTGGAGTTTCCTTTCTGTCCAGTATGCATTGAGGTTCTGGTAGGAATTCTCCCTCTGGTTCCACCTGGATCACAGATCAGTCAATTATATGATTAGAATCATGTACATATTTCTTTAATAATGAAACATGAAAAACATTATGTGCTTTTACTGTGGGAGGAAGTGCTAGCCTAGAGGCTACAGGTCCCACTCTATCTAGAACCTCAAAGGGTCCACAATACCGAGGTGCCAACTTGGCACAAGCTCCCATTTTCAAGGAACTCTTCCTAGGCCTAACTTTGAGATATACATGGTCTCCCATCTTGAACTCTCTTGGGGTTCTCTTTTGATCGACGTAACTTTTCTGTCGATTCTGAGCGACCTTCAGGTTTTATTTTATATGAGTCACTTCATGTTCCATTTCTTTCAACATGCCGGGTCCAAAAGAAATTCTATTTACGAGGTTACTCCAACTGACAAGAATGTTGCATGACCTACCATAGAGGACTTCGAAGGGACTAATCTTTAAGGATTCTTGGTAGCCATTGTTGTAGGAGAATTCCACCAGTGGCAGGTAATCTTCCCACTTCTTGGGTTGATGCATTACATGCATTCTTATCATGTCTTCTAGTATTTCGTTCACTCTTTCCATCTTTCCATCGGTTTGAGGGTGATAGGCAGTGCTAAACAACAACTTGGTCTCCAAACCAGCCATCAATGATTTCCAAAAGTTGGAAGTGAATTTCATGTCTCTGTCAGACACGATCTCTTTCGACATACCATGCAGTCTGAATATCTCTTTCATGAATACCTGAGCGATGTCTATTGCATTGCAAGTCGACTTGATGGGGATGAAATGAGCAGACTTGCTCAATTTATCCACCACTACTATGATGGCGTCATTCTATTTGGTCGAGGTAGGTAATCCAGTGATGAAATCCATGGAGATGGTTTCCCATTTCCATTCTGGGATTGGTAAAGGTTGCAATAATCCTGCTGGGTGTCGGTGTTCTACTTTAACCTGTTGGCACTCTATTCATTTGGCTAAGTACTCGCCTATGTATTTCTTCAACCCAGGCTGGTAGAATTGTTTCATGGTGGTCGTGATCATCTTCTAGTATAATGTCTTTTATGTAGTTCATCTAGTATGAACCTCTTCAAATCATCACAATCTGGAATGTACAATCTGCTTCGGTAAGTGAGCAGACCTCCTTCCCTCATCTGGTAGCCTCCATACTTTATCCCTGTGGGTTCTTGCTACAGGTATGAGGTCACGGTCTAGAAGAATGTGTCTATCTCTTGTTCATTTCTGACTCTTTTTTTGACATCCGTCTCGCAGGTACTCACCGCGGCCAGGTGAATTGTTTTCATGCTTCTGCTAAGGGCATCAACCACCCTATTTTCCTTTCCTTTAATGTGTTTGATTTCGAGGTCAAACTCTCTAAGGAGGGCCATCCACCTAGCTTGTCTGGCATTGAGCTTCGATTGGTCAAATAAATATCGCAATCCACAGTGATCTGTCATAAGTACAAATTTCCTTCCTAGGAGGTAATGCCTCCACATTTTTAAAGTGTGCACTATAGCGGCCAACTCCAGATCATGGGTTACATAGTTGAATTTGTGCTCATTCAATTTTAGGGACTCATAGAAGACCACACTTCCTCCCTGTATAAGGACTCCTCCGAGCCCTTCCTTACAGGCATCTGTGCACGTGAGGAAATCAGCTTCGGGATCGGCGATCTTCAACATGGGTGTGTGGGTCAATAGATGTTTCAGGGTTCGAAATCTTTCCTCACATTTTTGTGTCCATTTGAATTTTGTCCCCTTTTTCTGGAGGGAAATGATTGGACAACCAATCTTGGAGAATCCTTTTATAAATCTCCTATAGTATCATGCTAATCCCATAAAGGATCTGATATCCGAAACATCCTTCAGGGTAGGCCATTCCATGATAGACTTGATTTTGTCAGGGTCTACTGCTACTCCTGCTTCAGATAGGACATGGCCCAAGTAATGTATTTGCTTCTGGAAGAATTCACATTTGCTGAATTTGACATAGAGCCGATGTTCTCTTAGCACTTGCAGCACAAGCCTAACATGCTCTTCATGCTCTTCTCCATTCTTGGAGTAAATTAATATATCATCAATAAAACCAGCACAAAATTGTATAGGAATTTGCTGAGTACATTGTTCATGAAGCACATGAAAGTGGCAGGGGCATTGGTTAACCCGAATGACACTACCACAAACTCATAGTGACCATACCTCATCTAGAAGGAAGTTTTATGGATGTCTTCACCCTTGATTCGAACTTGATGGTATCTCGTCCTCAAGTCAATATTTGAGAAAATAGACGCACCCCCCAATTGATTGAACAGGTCATCAATCTTGGGCAAGGGTTACTTGTTCTTTATAGTTACCTTATTGAGTTGTCTATAATATACACATAGTTTAAGGGTACCGTCCTTCTTTTTCACAAACAGAACTAGTGCTCCCCATGGAGACACGCTAGGCTATATATAGCCCTTATCCATCATTTCTCTCAATTGCAATTTGAGTTCAACTAGTTTAGGTGTGCTCATCCGGTAGGGTTCCCTAGACATCGGCACCACTCTCGGTGCAAGTTCTATCGAGAAGCAATGTCCCTTCTTGAAGGTAGACCCAGTACATCTTCCGGAAATACATCTCTATATTCTCTCGGGGTAGGGTGGTCTTCGAGGCTTGGTTTGTCACCTTCAATTGTTTTCAACACCTGTATTGCATATAGGGGACATGCTTTTTGGCAATACCTTCTCATTTGTAAAGCTGATATTTGTCTCACTAAGACAGGTTTTTAGATCCCTTGAAGGGTTATCCTTTTCCTTTACTTACACATTCTAAGGTTTTATGGTAATAGTCCAATCTGGATTTATGGGCGACTAGCTAGTCAATACTAATCAACAGATCATATGATCCCAGCGGTAATATGTTAAGGGTTGCTTGGGTGGGGAATTCACCCAACATTAATTGGCAGGTTGGTATGACCTCTGCTACCCTTCTTTTGGTGCTAGTGGCTAATTGTACCAACCATGGATTGGTAGGTTCATGTGGTTGTATTTTACACTTATCAACAGTCTTAGGGGCTATATAACTCAAGTTTGAACCAGGGTCAATCAGAATAGACACTAGATGATTGGAAATCATACCTTCTATTTCCACCACTGAAGCTTGGTGGTCGGCTTGGTTATTATCCAAGGCTGCATAAATTTGTGGCACACTCTTGGCCACGTCATTGACGATGGTAGCTTCCTAGATGTTGTAAATTATCCGACTATTTTGTTGTTGGTGTGGACAGTCTCTCAGTAGATGTTCTTCTCTACAACCCCAACATTTCAAAGGTTCTCTTTTTGGGTTATCATTCTTTACTGGGGCAGATCCAGAAAGTTTATTTCCACTCAAGGAGGGAAAGTTCTACTGGTGTACACATTAGGCTAGGAAGCTCATCCTTGAGTTCTTTTTATAGTCCTTAAATCTTGTGGATTTAAACCCCTTTTTCTGGAATCCTGTACTATTCTTCTTCTTCCAACCTTCGTGAGGTCCTTTCCGATGCCCAAGTTGTTCATAAAAATATCTTGCCTTTCGGATAGTATCCTCTAGGGTCTTTGGTTCGTCAAATTCAATATTGTTCTGATAGTCCTTAGGTAGTCCACTGATTAATCATTGCACCTTTTCCTTTTCTGCTTTTATGTAGGGTACATACCTCAACAACTTGAGGAATCTACTGATATATTCCTCTATGGTGAGTTGCCCCAGCTTGAGTTCATAGAATTCTTTAGTATTTTCGTCAAAGTATTTCTCCGATAGATATTTCTTCCTGAAGTGTTTATCAAACCGTTCCCAAGACAGGTCTTCTTCTTGAGTTCCTTTTACATTCTTAAGGTCTTCCCACCAAATGGAAGCCTTCCCATTCAAGTTGAAGGTGGCTACTCGGGCCTTCATATTTTCTGAGAAGTCATGGACTCTGAAATACTTCTTTAGTCCAAGCAGTCAGGCCTCTACTTCCTCTCCCTTCTTTATTTCACCGTCGAAGGAGGGTGGTTTGGCCTTCTTGAACTCTTCGAGATTATGACTCTTGGAAAGTTTCTGCTTCTTTCATTTTCTTTGGGAATAAGAACTAGTTCTACTGCTAGAAGAGCCCTCCAAACCGCCAGCTTCCTTCCCAGAGGAATCATCCGCCGCTTGTTCTTTACCTCTGGGATGGACCTTTCTCGAGGTGCTCTTCTCAGTGTGGCCACTGATATGACCATATTTTTGTACCTCAGGTTCATGTTGCATTTGTATTTGTAGGTCGGATAAGCTCTGCAGTAAAACTGTGTTAATTTATGTTTGCTTCTATTGTTCTTTCATCATCCTCTCATTGTGAGCCTTGCAGCTTTGTAATTCGACCATGAGGCTCCTCACAGTCTCGGCTAGATCTGGAGGGGTCCCTACCGCCCTCCTTTCGTCAAACTCTTCGTCTCTATTGTGGGAGCCTTCCCCCACCTCTTGGTGAGTCACCATTCTATACGTCTACAATTTCCCGCAGTTGATCTTCCGCTTGTGTGCAACAGGAAAAACGTTGGTTGTTAGTCAATGTTTATATTCATTTATAACCGGTACATAATTCATATTTTTCTCATGCACACACACAATAGGAGTTTTCATTCTTAACTTTGACTTTTAATTGAGGGGGTTAAGATAAAGAGTTACTCCTTTTAGCAGTACTCCGAATGGAGTCTCTGCGCAACCCGTTCATGAGCCCAAGGAGGCCAAGTGTTGTAACCATGCTCTGATACCAATTTGAAACACACCCACCATGAGCTAGGAAATTTTTTACTTTCTTTCCTTATTAAATTCTAAGGAACCTAGCACAAACTCTCCTTTCCCTTAAAAATCCCTCATATGACAGTGGCTATGCCCGCAGTCCTTACTGAGAAGGCACTTCTGCTATCGTGATATGGGGAGTCATGAGGTAAGAGATCCCTTTCTCTCTTGACTTTCGAATAGATGAAACCTGAAACTGGGTCCAAGTGCTTATCGAGATACACAGCCAACCAAAACAAGTTTTGGTACTCTACCCTTCGGAGCTTCGCATATCAGGATTTCGGGATATGCGATGATAGGAGAACTTACCGTTAGGTGTCCCGGGTGCCGAAACACCATATCTTGTCCACACTATTATTATTTCAGGATTTTTCACTTCAGGTTTTCGGGATTGGCGAGTGCAAGAGAACTTGTCAATCGGTATCTCGGGTACCGAAATACCGAAACACCCAGTGTTATCCGTGCTAAGCCATTTCGACATTCCTCCTTTCAAGATTTCGCAAGTCGGGGTTTCGAGATAGGTGAATACACGGGGCCCGCACTTAGGTACCCTGGGTGTCGAAATACTAAAGTATAATAATTTCTCCAGGCTCTATCCTTTCAGTATTTCGCAAGTCGGGATTTCAGGACTTGCGAGTACAAGGGAAACTTACCCTTGGGTCTTCCAGGTACCGAAACGCCGAAATGCCAAACCAAGTCACACTATGCCAATTCAGGATGCCGCGAGTCTGGGTTTCTCATATCAGAACCTCGCGATATAAGAGGTCGAAGATTCACACTCCTTAATTACCCGAGTGACGAAAAGCCGATACACCCGCTCCTCATACACTCGACCAAATTCGGGGTTTCGTAGTTTGGGATTTCGCAACTAGCGGGTACAAGGTAATGTATCCTTGGATATCCCGGTTCCTGAAATACCAAACATCGATACTTACCCATGTTGGTCCAATTTGGGGTTTCGCGAATCGGAGTTTTGTGATGTGCGCAGACAGGAGGTCTCGCGCCTAGATCTTTTGAGAGCCGAAACTCCGAAATACCAACTCTAAACATGTTCCACTGTTTCAGGATTTCCTCCATTGGGATTTCAGGATATGCGATGACAAGAGGTCTCACACCTGGGTTTCCCGGGAGCCGAAACTCCGAAACACCAAGCTCTAAACATACTTCACTATTTCGGGATTTCCTCCATCAGGATTTTGGAATATGTGACAACAAGAGGTCTCGCACCTAGGTTTCCTGGGAGCTGAAACTCCGAAACACCAAGCTCTAAACATACTTCACTATTTCAGGATTTCCTCCATCGGGATTTTGGAATATGCGACGACAAGAGGTCTCGCACCTGGGTTTCCCGAAAGATGAATCTCCAAAACACTGAACTCTAAACATACTTCACTGTTTCAGGATTTCCTCCATCAGGATTTTGAAATATGCAACGACAAGAGGTCTCGTACTTGGGTTTCCCGGGAGCTGAAACTCCAAAACACCAAACTCTCTATCATTTCGGGAATTCGCAAGTCGGGGTTTCGAGACTCACGAGTACAAGAGAAATCACCCTTGGGTATTCCGGGTACCGAAATGCCAAAACATCACAATTCATCCATGAGTCGAAACTCCGAAACATCATAACTTTTCCACGCTAGTCCATTTTGGGGTTTCACTGATCAGGATTTCGGGATTAGTGAGTACAAGGAAAACTTACTCTTAGGTGTCCTGGGTACCAAAACGCCGAAACAACGAGCTATAAGAGGCCCACTCTCCCTCGTGCAATGTTTCCAAACTTAGGCCTTAAAGTCCTTCATTGGGTTCCTGGGCAGATTTTGACCAGGTTTTATGACCAGACTGAGAGGTCTTCTTAAATCCCTGAGATGTTAATGTATGATGATAGATAATAAGCAAATTCAGGAGTTTACCAAGGCGGTAGTCCTTTCAAGGAATTTTCCCCGACTCTAGAATGTAAGGGAACGATCCCGAAAGGGTGTCCCTGGGGGGAAAAACTATCTAGGAAAGCATGAGAGGTAATTAAGGGAAGCAAATCTCCCGAGAGCAGACTTGAAAACTGACTTCGTTCAAATACATCTGTATATATATGTATAAACCGAATGTGGTCATTCCAACATAAGCATGCAACCACCATTTTCGATCCAAACACCATGAAAACATTTCTACACAGAAACCAATCATAAGTGTTCAAATTATGAGCATATATTCCAAGATATTCAATGCAAGACACAAGATATACACACTTATCAGAAAACACCAGGTGATGCAACTGCTGAGAGGGGTGCTCGTTTCCACCCAACCGTAGGCTCAACGACTCCCAATGGATTTACCACTAGCCACCCCCGAGCTAGACCACGATGTTGTGAGACTGAGTCTCTATTTGTTATAACCCTAAAATGCACCATACAGGTTTACCTGGCATCAGGCCAACTCATGCCTCTTCCTAGCCAAAGCCATGCTGAGAAATTCCTCAAAAATCACTTGAAAACAAGCAACCCGCGCCCTAACTTCTCACTGGGC
>ML783948.1:385538-399964 GCA_009831015.1 Picea engelmannii | reverse complement strand
AAAACTGTCAATCACTAAGAAGAGTCATCACCTTCTATCATTTTATGATCACTAAATCCCAAAGGTGATGAAATTTATTATTATTACCAAATGTGTCATCCTTGTGGAGGGGCCATGCTAATATTCCCTCTATATTTCCAATTTTATCAAATGTCTCCAGAAATAACACTAAATATATTTCATTAGCACTAAATCCCAAAGATAGTGGAATTTATTATCATTAATAAATGTGAATATCACATGCCTTTTGTCTCCAAAAAATCCCAATTAAAATGATAAGGTTAAGGCTTTTAAGTTCTAATTAATATTGTATAAATGTATTATAGTGTCTTCAATTACCTTGTAAGCCATAACTTGTTTTAACAAACAAGAGTACGTGACAATATTTTGATATGATTTGATTTTTATTATTTTGGAAACAAATATTATAAGATATAAATAGGATAAAATGTAAGTAAGACAAAAGTGGCAATATATTAAATTTTAAGTTTTTATTTTTATTTTTATTTGATTTTGTTTTTATTATTTTGTAAACACATGTTTAATATATATATATTTTAATTTAGTTCTATTTTTTTTTAATAAATGTTACCTCAACTATGATTATTTTATCAAATAAAATCCTCCATTTAAAAAAATTAACATTTATTAATTTTAAAAATTAAAAAATATATATTATAATTTTATAAAAAATAAAATTAATAATTTATTTTTTTATAAAATATTAAAAAATAATCATAAATTATATAATTGATATTCAAAAGTGGTCATTTTTTTTCCGTAAAGTGATTTCTATATTCTCTACATTGCACATGGTATGGACTAATTACAACCAAAATTAATATTTTTTAATTTTAAAAGTTAAAAATATATATTATTATTTAAAAAAAAAAAATATTATTTTTATATAATTGATATTAAAATACTATTTAATTTTATCTTTAATTTTATGTATAAAGTGATTTTTATATTTCGACTAATAACAACGGTGAAAATTATGCATCATATAGGCAAAGATAATGCAAATGCAATGGAAAAATGCTTTTAAAAGGTTCTGAACTCGTAGAATGCATATCGTCCGCTATAACAACTATCATATCAATACAAATATATATAAATGTTTAAGGGACATATTTATCGATTTATCATTAGGCAACAACATTTACCATATTACCATTAAATGCAGAAAATGGAAGACATGGATGAGATTATGAACTTCAAAATTTATTTGAAGGTATTAAGAAAGAATTAGGACATGGATCACAAGGAATCCTTTTGAGTGATGGAGATAAGAATCTAGTTATGGCATTGCTACATGTTGACGAGAGAGCAATATGGATTGCCTTCTCCTTTGCTCATCAGATAAGAGTTGCATCCTTACTCAATCACAACAATTGAATCTGCATTTTGAATGGTAGTCAGTCCATGAGCTATCACGATACTAGTTCTCCCCACCATAAATATGTCCAACTCCTCTTGAACGATCTTCTTTGATTGTTTGTCCAATGCACTCGTTGCCTCGTCAAGCAATAATATGCTTAGATTCTTTATGATTGCCCTGGCTATCACAATCCTGTACTTTTTCCCTCTCGATAATTGCACTCCTTTGTCTCTGCAGTTATCGGGAGGGAAATCCATGCAGTTAACATGGGCATCTTCTCTAGATCTATAAAAAATGTATCAGTAACCTTCTTGAGGGTTTTGATAAATGGAAACATCCCACCCAATGTGATGTCAATGAATCCTATCTTATCTCCTCCAAAGTATGCCTTTCCTGAGAAGCAACTACTAGTTTACAAAGCTTCCTCCAATAGCAGAAAGTTTGCCATCGATTCTTCCACTGCTCTCTGTTGTTACTCATCCTGGGCCATCAAAACTCCTTGAAGACAGGGAACGAGCCGAGGTCACCCATAATAAATAGCATGAGAATGAGCATATTAGTTATAGAATACAAAAATGGAAAATGTAACTGAAACTATGGAAAATACAAACAATGGGAAGCAAAAGGATCGACGAGATTTGGATGCAGGTGATTATGAGTAGATTAAATTAGCTTATCATCTACAAAGGAAGACTGGAAGAGGGCAATGGCTCCATCATATAGATGTTTGGGCAATGGCCCAAGTTTGGTCTCGTGGATGCGCTCAAGAGGTTTATGTTCCTCTTTATGAATTGATTGTGTTCAGCGCCATGGTTCCTCTTCGTCAACAGGAGACAAATGATTAGAAACCCCAAAAGAGAAACGAATATAAGCGCATCTCCCGCAATGATCGAGATTAAAACTAGACAACTATCATTTTTTTTTGTATGTAAAACGTTTCTGATAAGGAGGCGGGACATTCAAATTCAAATTGACGCAAGAAGCGTCAATTTGCATTAAAACTAGTTGCATGTGGAGTACGTCCTTCCACCCACCTTTAATAAATTACAGACACTCCAAATCGTGCACGTGAATGCGAGTTTGACAACACGTGCAAGTAAATATGTGTAGAAGACTACTCTTACAGTTTCTCCAACATAGTATTTGATGCCGTGTTTCATGTCATACATGGATATCCATGACTCATTCATGAGTTGATATGGGGTACTATCCACTTGCTTGCCATAACTGAATATGATACTTTTAAGTTGCTTGATGCTTGTTAAAATCTAGAGCATTGGCATTTGTTAGGAAAATTTTAAGTATTAAGACAATGAAAAATAAAAAAATAAAGAAAAAATAAGAGGTAAAATATCTTGTGGATGCTTTTATATTGACTTGTGAATAAGAATCATTCCAACTATCAAAATGATATTAGTTCAATCATTTTCAATTTATGATATTTTATTTTTGTTATGTATATGCTTAATTTTATGATTTTTTTATTGACTTTTAAAATTTTGAGAGTTATAAGGTATCTAACATTTATGATTTTTGACCCTCAAGTTTGAGTATGTGATTTCATTTTAATTTTAGGGAAAGATCAATGACTAATTTAGATTTTTGATCCTTAAGTATGAATGTGTATGTGATTTCGTTCTGTAATTTTAGGGAAATATTTATTAATATAAATTAACAATTTTCATATGGCTTGATGGTGGGATGACCAATTTAGAATGTATAGAGATTTCTTTAAAGTATATAGAGATACCTTCCCTAGTAACATTATATTATCAATGGTGAATTTTTCCAAGAACTGCACTTTGTAATCAATGTGTAAAGAGATAAGAAAGTCAATATTATCATTCTATGTGTATCAACATAATGAGATATTGGTCAACAAAGTGAAACCCCTTGGCTGGGTGTGTACCGCTTTGACAAGTTGTCGCAGGTCTAGTAAAAGAATCAACTAAGAGGACTGTCTATTGGGTCTATAGAGTTTAAGAGGATACAATCTAGTAGGAGTAAGAGAATGTGGAAATGTTATCAAAATTCCATGACTAATAAGGCATCAAGAATAAGTTAGTAGTAAATATAGATTCATTAAGTAATGCTTAATGTTTTTTAAAGTTTTCATGTTCTTAGGAAAGTCTGTTTGAATATATGGTTAAATCATTACTAGAACAACATGTCATACTATATCAATGCTCCAAATTTTATTACATTCTCAAAACACATTAACTACTTATACAAAACAACAAATTTTATCACATTCTCAAAACACGTTAACTTTTTATACAAAGCAAGTATTTCACACTTAATAAACATTTCCATAATTAATATACAATTCAGTTGTTCAATACCTTAATATGATTTTGGTAATAACCCCTTCACATCTTTTTAGGTCATGTTAGTTGATTTGAGGTCACTAATTAACATAATTATTTATATATAATTTATAATAATTAAAAATATTATTTATAAAAAGATATATGTTATAATAGTTAAAAATATTATTTATAAAATGATATATGTTATGAAAACAATTCTCTCCAAAATGAATCTCAAATTATTGGTTTGACATGTAAATTCCACTAGTTTAAATGATTTGAACCCAAACATATTACAAAGAAATATATGTTAAAATAGTTAAAAGTATTATTTATAAAAAGATATATTTTATCCAAACAATTATTTTTCAAATGAATCACAAATTACTGATATAACATGTCAACTCCACCAATCAAAATGATACGGATTTGCTTTAATAGATTCTCTATCGCTCTCAAAGAACACACATTGAAAGTGAAACTTTAAAACATCAAATTCATTACCACATTGTATATCTTATAAGCAAAGAAAAAAAGGAAGCATCTTTATATTTTCAAATAAAGAATATCATGTAATTTTAAAACTTTTTCTTTTTAAAGTTTGTGCAGTCTTAAATAAAAATATTGAATTTTAAATTCAAATGTAATTTTAAAACTTTTCTTATATGATTTTAAAAAAGAATCCTCGTTATATTTTCAAATAAAAAATATCATGTAATTTTAAAACTTTTTCATATATGGTTTTAAAGTTTGTGTAGTCTCAAATAAAAATCTAATTTTAAATTTAGATAATATTATCGGTTGAACATTATATTTCCTTGTACTTGAGTTGATCAACTCAAACTCCAATGAAAAATGAATTCTGTTAATCATTAATTTTACATTAAAAATCTATCAAACTATCCCAGATTCCAACGTTATGCTGACTTTGCGTTTTATTTTCTTTCCAGAAACTCTCAGTCGGTGTTCCTCTCTATTCCACTTTTCTATTTCCTATTTAGTTATATCAACCATAATTTCTTTGATTGTAATAGTGTAATTAAATTAACACGGGTGTACTGCAAAAGGGTTCAGGTCCTTTTGACAGCTAGTTCCAACCGTCCATTGTTGCACTGTGATATGAATATTACAGACCTAATATTTCATTGTAAAATAATTTCCCATTTGTTTAAAATAAAGTTTAAAATAAAGGTTTGTCCAAATTTTTTAAAGTATTTGACGGGCAAATCAAAATCACCGACAGACAATTTGCCCGTTAAATTCCATCCCTGGCCTACCATGCTACGGAAAATCTATCAAATAGAAAACAGAATATTCAAAAGAGAAACAAATATACAGCTCCGGTAAGGACTGACTGAAGAGCCTCCACGAAAGTTAAACATAAGACAAAATCTATGTAGAGTTTACCTGGATCCCGCAAAGAATCTTATGCGAACGACCTGTTTGAACAAACAACAACCTCAATGGGCACTCCTTGGGCATGGAATTCAAGATGCCAGCTGCAATAAGTGGTTAAGAACTCACCATAGATGAAAAAAAAAAGAGAGATATGAAATATGGTATTTTTGAGGCAGGGCCGAAAGCTATGTCACAAGGTTCGCCGAACCTGAACCTTGAGGTTCGAAGTTCGGCGAACCTCAAAACAAAGTTTAGGTTCGGATGAGGTTCGATTCACACAAGTATCTATAACTGAGAGCGAGAGGACTGAAAAGATTACGAAGCATTGTGGAGAACCAAGCCAGAAAGACATGAGAACGAACTTGTAAGTATCTATAAACTGTTTGTTTTTGTTCACACAAGACGTGCATGAGATATTTATCGCGTTTTTTCTTGACAAATACCATTCCGTCCGACTTTAAAGGAAATATAATGAAGCTGTTTCCAAAATACATTGCATCTTGTACAAAGATGTCTCCAACTCATGGTTGTTTTTCTGAAAAAAATTATTACATAATTAGCTATACATATTTTCCATCTTTATACAGTTAATTTCTCCATAAGAATTATATCTTACTTATAAATCTAAGAATTATATCTTACTTATAAATCTGGTTAATACAGTAAAAATTACATAAGTAAAATTTTTCAATAATCAAAACTTTTCCAGGACAGACATTCTCCATTGAGCAAGTAATTTTTAACTGGTAGTAACTCTTTTATATATTAGTGAGTGTTTCTCTGATATTTAAAAAAAAAAAACCAGTTCCTCCTCTAACTGTAATGCTTCTTTGACATCTGATCAACACCCTTGTTAAAAGATCTATAGATATAATATGCTTTAATCTTCCGTCAGCCTTCATATTTTAACTTTATTAATATAAAATGATTTTAATGTGAATATTATATTAAACGTGACGTTCCATTGAACATTGTTTCTTAAGAATCAGACTTTGTTTGACGCATTTGTTCTTATTCATATAATACCATATGATGTACAAATCGATATGCCTACCTTAAGGCCATAAATTAGGGCTTTAAGTTAGACCATGGTGGAATAAAATAAACTGATGTCTCTAAGTATGTTAGTGTTTTTAACTTTATATATCATCTTTAATTCATATCATTTCATTTTTAAAGTGTTTTTTTGCTTAGTTTAAATTTTTAATTAATTATTTTAACAATATTTAGCAATATATGCATAAATTTTAACTTTATAATTATTTTTTTGAACTATGGAGAAATCTGTAACACGTCCTGGCCAGGCCAGGCCCAGGCTTAGCTTCATAATCATTAAAAATAGCTTCTCAATGAAGTTTTAGCAATATATGCAATATATAAAACAAGTGAATAAGAACTACTTGGTTCTTATGATATCCAATGCTTGAAAGCATGCATAGAAAGGATACTTCATCGGATGATTTGAGAAATCGGTTGTTAATAATAACTTAAGAGATGGTGAATCATTTCTCTAAAAAAGAATCACGGTAAAGCACAATCAATGTATTATTCAACAACGATGTTGTATTGAGAGATCAATGGTAGGAGGAGCAAGGTAGAGGGATAGGGTTCAAAGTTAGTTCTCAAAGTGTGTTAGGACTACAATGGCGGCGCAATATTTGAATGTGGTGACAGAAGCAAGCAAACAAAAAGGGTGTACATATCTGTTTAAGGAGGCGGTGGCAGGGGGTCCAACAAGTTGCCAGGGTACGTCATGATGATAGGAATATATAACCGTCTTACCAGATCTAAGCATCCTGACATAGCAACAAGATATAGAAGCAAACCAAAAAGGTGACTAAAGAACAACTAACTGGCCAAGACCGTGGAGAAACCTTGGTATGAGGTCACCTCCCCATGGATTGGGGACTACATATAATGCATGAAGGATCACGCGGTCATCGACAAATTCATGGGAATTTGTCCCTTGGAGAAATCCCTTATGGTATGGGTAAAATCGAGATGGAAAGTCAAAGGAGAAATGGATCTTAATCTAGGATACAAAGGATTTTTCACATTATTTTTTTCATGTACTGAAGACAAAGAAAAATATTTGATGAGGGGCCTTACTTCTTCAACTCGACTGGAATTCATCTTAGATATTGGACGAAATGATTCTCACCAAAGAAAGAGGACTACATAGCAGCCCCAATATGGATTAGATTATACTCCTTACCTTAAGAGTTCTTGCATATGGAAACTTTGGAAGGAATAAACATACTCTTGGGTCGTAAACTCTCAAAGATCACCAAGACTGTAAGATACATGTCCTATGCAAGGATTTGCTTGTATATGAATGTGGCAGAAGCTTTACCATAATCAATAGTCATTTCCTACCAGGACATAGAATGGATCCAAACCATAGACTACAAACACATGTCATTCAGATGTAGAAAATGCCGCGAGAATGGACACATATTCATAGATTGTCCACAAAATGTAGCATTGACAACAAACAAGGGTAAGGATGAGGCATATGTGGATGGATTTGTAAATATTCCCAACAAAAGGAAGGCGGGACTTAAAGCCAATAAACCAACGAAGGAGGCCTCCAAGAAGGAATCAAACTGTTTCCAAGCACTAGCGACAAAAGATAACAAAATAGATAATAAAGAAGGGGAGAAACAAGGAGCATAGAAGATTAACGAGACAAAAAAGGAGCATAAAACAAGCAAGAAGAGTTACAAAAACATTGATGTACAAAACATAGTACCGTAATCTCTCCAGAAATGGAAGGAGAGATTAATATGTAAGATCTGGAGGACAATGAAGGACCACAGGAGGAAGCCGAGTGGGAGTATGCTTCCCAAAGTATGGACCCATAAGATATGGAGTTTGATATCAAATCCCTCATAGTAGTGCATGGTGAGCAAGAGATTAAAAATATGGAGGTTGGAGAATTACACAAACTACAATGATAGTTAATCAAAGGGAAAGGGAAAGGACACAACCAAGATAATCCGACCTTGTCATCCGAGAACCCGGGTATAAAAAATAACCCGCCAAATACCCAGAAAAAGGTAGTGGGGGAGGAAAATAAATGGGGACACAAGCCCCATAAGTTGATCTTGGAAAAAACAAGAGCTTTGTACATCGACTCGGGTCAAGAACTGTTAGAATATGAATGAATGTGCTCGTTTTACCATTGAAAATATTGCTATAGTCACCCAACCATAGGCATAAGCCACCCTCCGAGCATTTTAACCTTGACAAAGAATCACTCCGAAAGCAAACCCTAGGCTAGACAACCAAACAAAGGGTAGTGCACCTTTCCCCAAGGATAGCGCACCAACAAGAGTTGATCAGATAGTCCAAACCCTAACCAAGAGATAGTCCAAGCCAAACGTGATCTACTAGCTGCATCAACTGCAATGGCGGCTCTCCTCCAAACCTGTGCACAAAACTAGGCATTGCAATGCACACAAGTGTTGCTCTACAATTCTGAGACTGCATGCCAGAATGAAGATTGGCCTCCTATATTTATAGTAAATCTGGTTGACTGCCTGGGCCGACTTCTCATTTTGGGTATCTGTCTGTTCAATATATATTATTTCTTTTGGCCAACTTCTTCTCTTAGAGGCTAATAACCTAATACAAGTTATCCTCTTGATCCGACATGTCTTCTAGGGTTATTAGCCAACTCATTAGGGTTTCTTCTTGCTTCCCGAAATATTCTATTCTTGTCAGGTTTATAGGTGGAGGTAAATACCTCCCGCAACTACCATAATATCAACAAGAAGTGGGTCTCACAGATAAGTATTTTCAACCTCAACCCAAATGTTAATTATGAAAATATTCTCCTGGAATATGAGGGGTTTGAATGCACTTTCCAAACACGGAGCACTCAAGATAAAAAAAATTAGTTATGTTGTAGGAAACTAAGTTTCACAACAACATGCTGAGGATAATAGAATGTAAAATATGGAAAAATTGTGAGATAGAATGTATAGTAGTCGATGAGGCCTCAGGGGGGATCACTATCCTTTGGGAACTTGGCATTGTGAAGGTAGATATGGTCTCACATAACCCAATAATTTTCATAGTCCATTGTAAAAAAATTGGATCCAACGACCAAGGCTATGTATCCAATGCATATGGTCCCTTGACTCTAGTTTACAAAAGGGACTTCCTTGGGGCGATCTCATACCTAGGTCTGCTCATGAAATATCAACAATGGATTATCATGGGGAGGGGGGAGGAATTTCAATTTAACAACATCCCTGGAGGACAAGAAAGGTGGAGTGTGTAATATGGACTCAGAAAACATGGCTTTCAAAGAGACAATATATCAATTCTGACTCATAGATGTTCCATCGAAAGGGGGATGGTACACACAAAGCAATAGGAGAGGAGGATCGAACCATGTAGTAGTGTGCTTGGATACATTCTTGGTTTAAGAAGATTTTTTTCAAGAGAACACTATATCGCAGTGGATATCTAACCATACTATGGGTCGAATCACTGGCCCATATCCCTTGGACGAGAGAATAACATGACACCTCAACCCAAACCTTTTAGATTCAAAAAATTATGGTTACATCACCCTGACTTCATCCAAAATGTAACATAATGGTGGAAGAAGAAACAAGATCTATATGGAACAAAGATGTATCAATTTCAATAAAGATTGAAACATACCGAAAATTTCCTTAAGAAATGGAATAAGGAGGTCTTTGGGAACATCTTTAAAGAAAAAATAATACTGGAAGAAGAGATGGAAAAGGTCCAAGAAAAATTAATGCAAGATGGTCATTCTATGGAACTCAAGGTAAAGGAGGAACAACTTTGCCTGGATATGAATGAAAGAGATGATCTAGAGGATATCATGTACCGCTAGAAATACTGTATTTGATGCCTCTAGGAGCGGGACAAGAACACTATTTTTTTCCATAATTCTCTATTATTATAATGTACCCAGCCTCTTGGCTGGGTCCTGTTACCCCATTGTAATGTATCCACTACTACAAACTCCCTAAATATAGCTCTGATACCAATTTGTAATGTTCCCCATTACCAACGCTAACAAAATTCTCTGATACCAATTTGTAACATCCCCAACTTATTGTTGAGCAATGCTACTCTAAAAATCTAGTGCACATATTCTACACTATAATGATGATCTGCGTAGAAACATGTGAGGTAATGCACACGATCCCAAGATGAATCACGCCACACAAATTTTCTTCTTTAGACACTAGATATAACAACATAATTAACACATAATACAACTGTGCGCACAATCATTCAGAACACACAAGTATATTGTGTGTGTAACCACTCTGAACACATGATTACTACTACGCACACAACCATTTTGGTGTCACACGCATATTCAATTCTCCTTTTGTGTGTGGATCTGCTTCCCTGTGTACACAATGATTCTAGCCTCTGGCACATACATATTATTTCCCGACGTGCACAACAATTCAAGCCTTACCTTGGAAACTCATGACCATTATTACAAAGTTAAAACTAATAGGAAAACTCAATAATGGTCATACTCTTCATGTGCGACAATAAATACTACATAAAAACATCATACTTACATGTACAAACAACATCATATAGAATAACGACAATTAATTATATGCAATGTCATACAGGAAATAAGCCCATATCAAACATAAATAATTAAGCACACAATAAATTATACAAGAACATAAAGAAAAATTATCTTTTTATAAAGAGTCACCAATTGTGTATAGAGCTCAGACGTTGCTCCCAACCATAGACTTTGTTGCTCATATACTTTCAAAAATAGGTCACCCCCAAGCTGGGGCTTAAACTCTACCAGGGAAAAATGATTCATAATGTTAGGCTAAGGTCTGATAATCAACAAAATTTCTCAGTCAAAGGTGCTCAAATGCAACAACTAGATTACAATATCTCATTCCCCACATACCTATCCCACCCCAGGAAATGTGCCCCTTCTTTGCTCAATGGTCCCTTGACTGCCCCACTTCCCTTCCAAGGATTCAACAATAGGTCGAACAAGAATTCTTAGAGACCTGTAACTAATGCCAAGCGCACCAAGGAACAATTCATAGAAAATATCTCACATGGAGAGAATGATCATGAGCCTAACAACCCACCTCTTCGACAACAAATCTCTCACCTGGTGTTATAGCAAGATTTGCCTCACCCTATGCAATCTTTCCCAGGAGGCCTTTTTCCATTTCCCCATGCAGACTTATCATCCCTGTTTGTAAGATCCATAGCTAAAAACAAATAATTTTCCACATGTACGCATCTTGCACACTATACAACATGCGTATACGCAGGCTGCTCCACTACATCCCACGTACAACGAGATTTGTGCTAGAAAATGAAAATTAATGTTGGGTTTCCATGTCACGATAGGAGATCTATGATCCTTGGCCTTCCATATACTGGAAACATTCTGACTTGGCCCTTCAGTTCCATTTTGAAGGCTATACATGGGCCAATTCCAAGCTATTGAAAGGGAGAAAGAATTCAACTTTGAGAGCAAAGTTACTCTGGAGGAATTATTTACTTCATATTGAGTCTGCATCCCTTTGTCCTTTAAGTCTGAACATAGTGTTCAACCCCCAAGTTCTTCCCTTATTGATTGAGAACCTGATTGTTTCTCTCTTATGAGATTTCCTTTGGTGGAGGATTGAAGTGGTGGAGGCATAGCTGGAAGGAACTTAGTTTCTCGGTTCCGAACCGTGCCGACACAGAATTCTGTAACATTTTCACTTCTGTTGATCATATATTAATAGAAATACTCTTTTCCCATCCAATTGTTATCTTGCAAATATATTGAATTATTATTCCATGGGTGTATTTGTCTTGTTTATTAATGGATTATGCTATTGAATGTGATAACATTATATAATATCACCATATGCTTGCTTTGCTTGGTTGTTGAGGACTAGTTGCAGGTATATTGCTTTGGGTCAAGTGCTCAACGGTGGACTTCATCGAACGTTTGGACGAGGTAGGCCTTTTATCTTGTCTTGCTAGCATATTTATTTTCATAGCATACTTGAGAAGATAGTTGATTTATGCAATCATTTCTGTTTGTTGTAGTTTATCCTAGCCACATAGAGATTTTCCTCGTAATAGAATTGGTGACCATTCTGGGGATTGAATCTTCTTTCTTAGGGTTTGTAGTACTTTTCTCCTTAGATTGCTCTCGTTTCTATTGTGTTTCTTGTCACATCATTGGTTGACAGATTCTATTCACTCTAGGTCCGAGTTCTCATCCTTTCTCCTTTTCTTGGCCTTGTTTTGAAGCATATACACGCATTTTGCCTTGACAGTCACGTACATACGTAGGTTGTCTCACTGCAAAATGCGTATATATGCTCTTTTTTCCTAAACAGTCACGTACATAATTTTTCCTTGCTTGTTTTCTTGGTCTGGTGATTGTTGGATGGGATTTGATGTTTGTTGAGCCTTCTTCGGTCTCTGTAGTGCCTGTTAAGTGCTTGCGGGATGACAGGAAACCTATCTTTGGTTGAACTTTTGGGCAGAGTCTTTCTCATCATCTTTTCATTTTTTATTGTCCTTGTACATTGGGCTGGGTGTTTTGTTGCTCGATATCTTGCTTGAGTTATCTCTTTCTATACACATAGGAGTTTATATATCAAGTTGTTTTTCAGTATGTGCATTTTCATTTTATTATATTGAAAATACAAAAAATAGGCATTTCGCATTGCTTGGCATTTTTGTCTTGTTGATTCCTTGTCATTAGCTTAGTACATATAGTGAAAGATTGCAGTTTACTTCAGAATTGCAGAGTTGAAATCTAAAGTTGCATTGGTTTTTAGAAGCATATCATTCATTGAAAGTTAAAGTTAGGACTTTGCATTATTTTCATATTTACTTTTATTGCAGAGTCATAACATCACGAGTTTCCCTACCATACCTTTTTTAGTAATCACGACCAATAAAATTAACGCTATAATTTAAAATTGATTAGTCACGATTTTATTTTCTTGGGTACACAAACTAGCTTAGGATTTAGTGCCTTGGAATAGGATTTTGTGAGTAAACTTATCCAAAGCAATTAAATCAATTTATGTGTCTGAGAAAGGGAGTTGATAAATCCATTGTATAATTGGTAATATCAGGAGGCTCTATTCACACCAGAGTTAATCACAAGGTCACGCGAAGTCGGTTGAAGGGATATCCCCCCGATACCTTCTTAGAATTAGAGATATTTCTGGGGATCTATTCGTAACTGGGGATCTTGCTAGTGCCTTTACCTCCGTGAGAGGCAATACTTTCAAGGTTTTAGGCTTTGATACCTTGTCCATACGGTGGACTTGACTTACGATTGCTCGCTTGTGCATCGGTTATACAATGGTTTATTAGTTTCTTGACTTAGGTGTCTCATAGGTTACTTGCAGGGATTATTCTATAGGTACCCTGGGTTAGATAAGGGTCAGACAACACACTGTAACACCCCTGTTTCCCCCGGTCTATAAAAATAACTATATTGGCCAAGAACTATGGCAAACTCCAAAATGTGAATGTGTGATTTGATGGACCCTGTATAAAGGGTCAATGAATGTAAATAATGTGTGAATATATATGTTGCATGACTACTGGGAGGGGGATGTGCTGAAAAAGAGACCATGATGGCTGATGAAAGGTGGTGGAAGGCACCTAGAATGGTGGCATTAACTTCCACCGAACCAATACCGTATTGGTATTTATTGGCTCAAAGACCAAAGCTGCTCTCTGGCCCTGGAATGAATTACTCGCCAGGATGGTAGGTGGAGAGGCTCCTCATGAGTTAATGAGGGGATGGGGGTGAATCGTCCATCCGTAGAAGCCCTTAAACCTGACCACTGCGGGGGAAGTCTCTCCACACGCGAACTTGCAGGACAAAGCAAGAAAGGAAGTGTGGGGAGAAGAGAGCACACAATAGGAATCGTAGAAGGAGAACCAGAGGAGCTCTGGAAAATACAACGAGTCTTGAGCAGAGGAGAAGGAGAGTAACCTTCATCCTTGACTTCCGACAAGCGGGAAGTAGGAGACTGAGTCTCAAAGCCTCGTGGTCTAGCTCGGGGGTGGCTAGTGGTAAATCCGTTGGGAGTCACTGAGCCTACGGTTGGGTGGAAACGAGCACCCCTCTCAGCAGTTGCGTTACACCTGGTGTTTTATGATAAGCATTTATGTCCTGTATCTTAAATTGAATATTCCTGGAATGCATGCTCATGGTTGTATACTCATAAATGGTTCCTGTATAGAAGTGTTGCCTGGTGTTTTGATCGGAAATGGTGGATGCATGCTTATATTTGTATGGCCATAGTCGGTTTATATAT
>ML783948.1:329411-346236 GCA_009831015.1 Picea engelmannii | reverse complement strand
AATCAATTCTTGAGAGCACTGTCTATCTGTTTATCATTTTCATGTTTGAATGCTTTAAGCTGCATTGAGTTGTCCCATTGATCCACCTTTACAAAATACAAAAACATTCATTTCTTAAGTTACCAAGCACCTTTGGTCTGCAAGCACCTTTGGTCTGCAATCTATCAAGAGAATTTAAACAGGGAAGAACTTACTGTGTCACATCATTCATTCAATTCAGGTTATGAGTGAAATTTTAACAAATCTGTCGCCAAATCTCCATAACTTAAATTCATCGTGGGTTGACGACAGAGGCACAGGTGGTGAAGTGGTCTATCGGTGATTTTAAATGGTTGTTTTGAATGGTGCACAAGGTAGCAACTAATGCATGATTTTGTATTAATTAGCTCCTTAAATGATCAAAATCCGATCGTATCTAATGCTAAAACGTCCCATCGTCTCTCTCTCTCTTAGTGGATGGATTGGGGATCGAGGATGTGCTATGAATGTTTTTGTTGATGTCTTTCTGCAAAAATCTCTGACGTTGATCAATTTAACCATATAATGTTGTCATGGAAAAGCTGACTCGGAGATGTGACTCGGACCTAGGAAACCAAGAATGACTCGGGATAAGACTAGACCGTGAAATCCTCCTACTAGGTAAAGCCACGTGGCATTGAAGATTGGTGACTTAATTAGCGTGTACTAATCGGAGTCGGGACCTTTCTTAAGTTATTTGTTCTAAAACAAACCTTAGCTTTCCGATGCCGAAAAAGTATCTAGGGTCAGCAATCAACGATAAACCTATCGAGAGCTTCCTTCGTATTAGTTTCCTTGAAAAAGTCCTGATGTTGAAGGCGCATCAGGGATCGACGATCAGGAATACCTTTAGCACGGTCAGAATGTTTGTTGTGATCATTTTAGGTTTTCCCCGATTCCGATAAGCGCGTCAAGCATCAGCTATCAATGATATATTTTTTATCTTCATTAGCCTATCCCCTTCGTCTTTTACCAATGCCAAAGGGGAATCGACTATCCACTATATCCTTATGCAAGACTTGACGCAAGACAAAAACTTCCTTTTGGTGATGCCTAAGGATATAGGTGCTTGGCGACTGAGGTTTCCCGAGTGGTTCTTTTCCTTCTTTGAATTCCTTCTGATGTTGAATCTAAGCGTGTCGGGTGAATTGTTTTAGCTGTCGTTTCTTTATTCAGGTGTTAAGGCCTTTTTAAGTCATGGGGTTTCATAAGTTCAAAAAAATATGAATAGGTGATGAGAGTCATGAGAATAAGAAAAGACAAAACCATTTCTCAATATGATTTTGAATTAGACTGTGCAAAAGATCAAGTGGTACCCAAAAAAGCAAAAAATTGACAAAGTCTTTTTAGGGTGTGTTGAGTGCTCAAAAAATGGCGACTTACTGGGTGAAAGAAGAATCTCTGCTCCTACCTTGGGCTCAAGTGAAGGTGACACAAAATCTGATTATGGACTGGGCTAGTTTTTATCAGAGCCTCTTTTATCCTTGCATTTGAAATTCCCTGGTTGGTGCATTTGGGCCTATTTAAGGGGTTTTCAACCTTTATTCCACCTTTGTTTCCTATAACCATGACTCGTGCCCCCTTTTACAAGAGTCTAGTAAAGAATTCACTGGCACTAGGCCCTTTAGTTACCCTTATTCACTTGCTACGATGTTTCTATGGTGTTGCTCTGCTGCCAGCGAGTATCCATGTCCCTAACACAGTCACCCCGACGTCACATACCTTGCTCCGCTGCCAGCGAGCACCCATACCCCTATGGATTTATCTGCATACCCTCTCATCCTATGCACTCATTTGATATATTTGATTTTATTTTGGTAGAATGCCCTGAGCGGGTGGAAGAGGAGGATGTCTGTTATTTGCAAAATGAGGTGGTTAAGGTGAAATTTGCTAGCTCCATCTCTAAGGTACATGCAGTCCTTTCTAACTTACCATCTTTCCCTTAACATTTTACCAGAACACTAGGGAGACACTTCATCACGTTTCCAAGGTTGTTCATCTATGCAGGTTAGGTAGAGGACCCCTTAAAACAACTGTAGGTCCCCTAGCGCTTCTTGTGTTGTATGTGGGTGATGAGTTAGGAACAAAGTTTGTCATATCGCATGAATTAAGGTCAACCATTGTTTTGATAAACACAATCCTCAAAAGAGTAGAATTAAAATAGCAAGAAACAAAAAACAAAAATGCATCCTGCAATTGACCTACCTAAAACAAACATCGTGAAAATATACACACGAGAATCTTTTTTTGGAAATATTGTTTTAGGGCTTGGCCATTCACCGGGAGGGCATCAAGTTCCCCCATCATATTCTGTAGCCGATAGGTCCCTACCCCGATCTTCTCGGCCACCTAGAAAGGTTCGAACCATAGATTTTGAAACTTAGAATGTTTTCCTTTAGGCTCATTTCCTCTATCCCATTTTAGGACTAAGTCTCCCACTTCAAAATTCTTCTCTTTAGCGTTATGATTATCAACCCACCTTTTAACTATTTGTTTATGAGCTATGAACTTTGATTTTTGTTTCTCCCTTTCTTCTTCCAGCACGAGGAGGGTATCAATTCTTTGTTGTATGACTGATGAGGGTTCTCCTCTCGAATCTTGAGCAAGTCGAAGAGATGGAAGATATATCCCATTCGGGAGAATGGATTCTTGTCTGTATACCAGAAAGTATGGGGAAATCCCTATGGATTCCTTGGGTGTCACTCTATCATCCCATAAGGTGTTGTGGAGCTAACTATTCCAATTCCTCTGGTTGTATGCAACTGTTTTCTTCAATATCCTCACTAGGTTATGATTAGTTGATTCTGCCACTCTGTTCCCTTGTGGATAGTAGTTTGCAGAGTGTCTGATTATGATTCCTTTGTCTAAAGAAAAATCTGTTAATAAGGTGGAAGAAAAGTAAGCTGCATTATCAAAAACAAGGACGAAAGGCACACCAAACCTTGTGATCAACTGTTGTTCTATGAATTGGATCACCACCTTTTCATTTACATGAGTTAGAGGGATGGCCTCTGCCCATTTCATGAAATAATATGTGGCAGTCAGTATGTATCTATGTTGTTTTGAAGAACTCCGTGTAATTTATCCTATGCTATCTAACCCCCATTGCTCGAATGTCATGGCAACAACCCCCGGTTGGAGTGGGACAACTACTCTCTTCTCCCTCCCCACGCTTATTTGATAAGTTTTACAGTTTCTAGCGTATGTGTAGGAATCCCTAAAAAAAGTAGGCCAATAATAGCCAACTCTCAATATTTTATGAATAGTGGTGTTTCCTGCGAAATGTCCACCTGCATGACCATCATGGAGCTCCTTCAGAACTTTGTCTACATCTTCACGTTCGAGACATATTAAAAGTACCCCATCATAATTAACATGGAAGAACACCAAATTTATCAGGCGATATTGTGCGGATTTTAACTTGAGAGCTCTCCTTTCCCTAGGGTTTACGTTTTCTGGGAAAATTCCACGATGCAGGAGATAAGTCAATTTCTCATACCAGGACTCTTTCCCTAGGGAGATGTATGAAGCTTCACCACACCATAATGCTAACTCATTCTCCCATCCGAGGTATTCATTTACTTGGTCCTGGGCTTCAACTGCCAGTTTTCATAACCCTTGTCCTTTAACCAGTTTATCAGGTTTTATATCTAGATCAAATTCTTGGACTACTTCCATCTAGTTTTCTCTTCTTTCCCCCATCTCCTGTTGAGTGAATAGGGATTAGACAACAGGGTGAGGCACTATGACTTTGGTATGATTATTTAGGATGTAATATCTGAAATGTAAGATATCGTAATCTTAATATTTCTGAAATCCCTTTTCCGTTCATCATCCCACTTAAATTAAACATCTTTGTGGATCATTTTTTGTAAGGGTTTGATAGTTTCTGCGAAATCGAGGGTGAATTTTCTTACAAAATTGATTTTCCCGAAGAATGATTACATGGCCCTTTCGTTGTGAGGTATTGGAAGCTGATATATAGCCTTAATCCTTTCTGGGTCTATGCGAATCCCTGCTTGAGATATAATATGACCTAGCAATTTACCTTCCTCGACACCAAAGATAGTTTTCTTAGGGTTTAAGGAGATACCGTATTTCCTACACCTTTCAAAAATATGGGTTAAGTGTTGGATGTGATCTTCTTTGTTCTTTGAATACACAGTCATGTCATCCAAATAGAATACTACACATTTGTTGTTTTGTCCTTGAAACACTACGTCCATGGCCCTCTGGAAGGTTTCCCCTGCATTTATTAACCCGAAGGGCATACATTTATACGCGAAGGTTCCCCACTTGGTTTGGAAGGTGGTTTTCAAACGGTCTTCCTTTGAAACTAGAACTTGGTTGTAACCTAAGAAACTGTCCAGGAGGGAGAAAATCTCAAATCCCAACACAGTCTGCAAGAGTTTCTCCATAGGTGGGGCTAGGTAGTTTTCCTTTTCTGAAACTCTGTTGAGGTTTCTGAAATTTACGCATAGGCAGATCTCCCCCGAATTTTTCCTCACAAGAACCAAATTTGATACCCATGCAGAGTGTTTGACCTATAAAATAATCTTTGCATCTAGTAGTTTCTTTAACTCCTAACACATGAGAGGCTCCAGTGATGGGTGGTATTTTCAGAGCTTCTGTTGGAAAGGATTTACTTCAGGTTTTAATGAGATAGTGTGTTGAATGATACGAGTATCATATGTTTTCAGATCTTGGTAGGACCATGAAAAAACATCTCGATAATGTTTGAAAAAATTGAGATAGGCCTTCCTTTCCTTTTTAGATACTATCTTGCCGAGATTTATATTTTTATGGTTTTCCGGGGTTCCTAGATTTATAATTTCGTGCATGGGATAAGAACTCTCCATTTTCGTGTTCGTTGACTCCTTGAATATTTCCCTCAGGTCAAAAAGGTTTTCTAAATTGGCTACTCCCTTTGGTATCTTGTGAAACTTTGGTTTTTCAGTTGATTGATCTGTATGAGGATTGATTTCCACTAATTTCTCCTGGAATACTTCATCGTCAATAGCCAAATCTTTAAAATTATCTTGGTTGGTCAAAAAGTTGATGATCTGTTCATCTCCTTCAAATACCTTCCAATTAGAAATATTGTTGGGCATCTACGGTTTGTAGAGTAGCTCCATAGTGAACCAAGAGGCTTCATAGTCTTCTAGAGGTGATAGCCTTGAGGCAGCGGTGGCCAGAGAATCAGCAAGCATGTTCTTTGTTCTGGGGATCATTGTAATGTTGAAGGCTTCAAAATTCTCTATTAACCTGTGCAATTCCTATTGGTAATTCTTCAGGTGTGGAGAGTTGCAATGTATAGTGTTCCTTACTTGTCTGACGATGATTTCAGAATCTCTAAAAACCTTCAATTATTTAACGTTTAAGTCTATGGCTTTCTTTATCCCTTGTACTAGAGCTTCATACTTGGCGATGTTGTTTGTGCACTTGAATTCTAGTCTACAGGACAAGAAATGTTGTTTTCCTTTTGGATTAATGAGGATGCACCCTGCCCCTGACCCTTCTTGCGATTTAGATCCATCAAAGTATAAGGTCTAAATTGGTGAGAAAAAATTGTCAGTTTACCTTTTCCTACCAATTTCCTCCTTTCCTCCTACTTGTTTCGTGATTTCTAACGCAGGTCCTTGACAGAAGAGGGTTTCCTCTGTTGTTGTCGACAAGTTTTCTTGAAAAATAATTTCAGATTTTTTAGTAAGAGGGACATCGGATGAGAGGAGGGAGAAATTCCCAAAATCAGAGTCATAGGAATAATTTCCTAGCATGGGGAAATCTATCGATGAGGGTTCATTGAGGGTTTCTAAGTCAGTGACAACATGTTTTAAATATCTTTCCCTATCAATCCCGATCATATTCATGTGTCCCTTTAATGGCAGCCAAAGGTGAGCCCAATCCATACTAAAGTATCCATTTAACTTCTCAGACCAATCTCGACTCAATAACAATCCATAAGCTTCTGGGATATCTACTACAATGATGTCAATTACTTGCACAAATTTCGGGTGTTTCGCCATTCTGGTCATTACATCTTTGAGCTCTCCCATGACCTTCACTTGGGTTCTGTCTAGTTTTATAAAATGTTTATCTCTTTTGAGAGGGATGACATTTAATTTTTTGAAAATAGACAATGGCATGACATTAGAGGATGCTCCCGAGTCAACCAAACAATTATGGAGGCTTCTGTTGAAGACTTCAAATGTCAAAAGGAACAGTGGTACAAAAGGTTTTCCCTTCTTATCTTTAGAGTAGGCATTCACAATTGCTTTATTCCTTAGATCTGTGGGAGTTATATTTCCTCCTTGGTCAGTGCTTGTTGTAGGATTTTTTTCTACTGCTTTCAATGCTTGTAACATAAATTCCTTTTGTTGAGAGATTCTACATATGTCCATGACCGATATATTTTCTTTCAACTTTTTCAAGTATTCTACTATGTTGTAGTCTAGCTTGGGTGATTCTCATGTATGGATGTTTATAGTATTTCTTTGGGGAACAAAAGGTGCTTTTGGGTGATCAAGAGTTGGTTCTCCTCCCGGATTTTGGGCAGTAGTAAGATCGTTTGAGACAGGTTGGTCCCTACTTCATGTTTGCACAACCAATACCTCTGAGGGTGGTCCTTGAACCTCAAATAGGTCATCGAGAGGCATTGGTAGGCCAAGATCCCATATCAGCATGGTTGTTTCTTTTGGTGGATTAACTTCTTATAGATCAAGAATATTCATAATTGAGTTACTTGATTGTTTGGTTAAGGAAACTTCATCTAGAAACCGGTTGGCCATCAAATTCATGGCATGCACCCATTGTGGTCAGTCTCTTTCAAAGTGTTTCTCTTGGTGATAAGTGCAGAAAGAATCGAATGCTATGTTTCCCAGATCGATGTTTAAGTTGGTCGGGGGAGGCTCAATTTCTTTGAGCGATGGATTTCTTTTAAAAAAAGGTTTATAGGGCCTCTGGCCTTGGTTTCCTTCCCCTTCACTTCTTTTCATGCCTATGATTTCTTTTGACAACTTCTTGACCATGCGTTGTAGGTCTTGTATATCCCCACTTCCCTTTTCGGGACCTTGTTCTGTTTGTTTCCCTAGGGGTCTAGTCAACAGTAGTCCTCTCCTAGGAGGAGGTTTAAATTCTTTCTTAACTAATGAGACTTGGCCTTCTTTACATCCCTTCATTTGAAATGTTATCGTTTTGGCTTCTTCAAATTTTTTAGCTAAGGTTGCTTTGGCAACCCTCTTCACAAACATGGAAATTGAAGTTGGGAGAGCGTTAACATATACTTCGATTTGCAACTCCTGAGTGGGTTTAGCTTCGGGTTGGAATTTGTTTAAGATAGTGGTGAATATTTTATTGAATTATTTAACCTTCTCCTTTGAACTCATGGTGATGATGAACAATTCGGCCATCAAAGCTCCTGTAGTGGTTTCTTCTGCAAATTTATCTAGAAAATCCTTTTGAAGCTTTGTCTAACTAGTTATGGATCCTACAGGTAAGTTAAAATACCACGTGGAGGTCGAATTCTCGAAAATATAGGGGAATAACCTGCATACTACGTCTTCATGTTGGAAATTCACCAGTCTGATAGCTAGTATGAATTTTTTGATATGGTCTTCAGGCAATCCTGAGACTTTAGGGTCAAATTTAGGAAGTAATTTTTCTGGATGTCGAGGAAGGTTATGTACTCTCCCAGGGATGGAAAAAGCGTCTCTAGAAAACCAAGGTTGATTATTCTGAGGTGGGTTCCCCTTTATTCATTATGATCATTTTTATCTTCCATGTCATCCGATCCCAAAACTGAGATTTCTGAGTTAAAATCTTCCTCGTCGGAAAAATCGTCGGGCTCAGAGCAGTGGTCGACTGGTGTTTCGAGGATTAGATTAAGAGGATGTTCGATTTCGGTGAGGGAGAAATATATCAGGTCTTCCACTATGTGCACAAAAACCTGTTCAGGGGACTCGACCACTGGGTTGCTTATTTGTTTTCTTTGAGGAAGTAACGAAGCTAAGGGAAACACACTGATCTATCGGGCGTAAGCTCTTGTGATTCTTCTGAATTGGTTCAATTCCTCATGAGGAAGAGAGTAAGGTATCTCAGGGAATAAATGTTCCTCCTCTGGCTGGGGTGAGTTACTCATTTTGAGAGTACTCAGTGTGTGTGGGATGTCTTGGGAATGACTATCCATGCATGTGGGTTGTTTTGAATCTACAGGCTATGTGAAAGATTTTGTAGAAAGTATTTTCAGCCATTCATTCTTCAGGCCCTCCTTCTAGTGCCATTTCTGTTGAGGGATCCTAAATCCATTTAACTCAACAATAGGAACCAAACATGCCACTGAGGCCCAATTAGACTCTGCAGCGTTTAATGGTGGAATGGTTCTCCAGATTGCGATCCAACCGATTAATCGATGGGATTTACGTAGTGATTGACAAGATGTCTTCCTGTGAAAGCTTCTTCTCCAGTTCGATAGTTCTCTTTTTGTATTTTCTCTTATAGGTGGGACCGATACAAGATAAAAGCCGATATAAACCAATTGAGTAACAAAGTGGGGAAGATTAACTACTGGATAAGCCTGAGATTGGGATAACCAATGTGCTCAAACATGTACACAATGATTCTTACACCTACCACAAGCCTAGTATTAATACATTAACCCGTCAGTGTTCCAATTATTGACTAAGATACACTTATCAGAAGAAAACATACATGCAATAAACAATGGAAAGAAAAATAGTTTCCTTAACTCTAATCATCAATCACATATTAACACAATGATTTAATTTTCATCATTAAAGACAAGAACTGTAAAAATATTGAATCAGATAACTTATCAACAGATTCAGAAGATCTTACTCATTACATCGTCCATTCATGAGATAAAATCAGAAATAATTCTTCTTCAGATCCAATCACACATGCTTTTGATGAAAAACACAAACTTGTCTCTCGTCCTAAACAATACTTCTCAACTAAGGCAGCTCCGAAATATTTCTTTACAAATCCAAAAAATGAGGGTCTTTGCAAAAACCATCGACCATTGCTAACAGGTCGATCCTCTTATTTATAACATATAATGAACTAAAAATAACTATTAAAAGTGCAGCTAAGTAAAAAAAAACTCACCACATGGCACTTTCATCTCTCAGTCTTCTAAGAGTCATCAATTGATCTCACTTGAGTGGATCACTCTTCTCGTACTCCGACCATTTGATGAAGAGATACTCACATGTGTTGGCATACGAGAATCTATGTTGTTCCTTTGGGGCCAAAAGGATCTCTCTTATCTCTACTGCCAGTGCCTGATACTTGACTATTCTAGCACTTAACTGTTGCAACATGGTTAGAGATTTGATCGGGTGTTCCATGAGATGTTGCACTTGAACTGGCGCCATGTTTTCCACCCTTTCTATCTCCACATCCCATGATGAGTCTTGTTCGGCATGTAATTTGATTATATCATGCAAGTCGACAAATTCATCGGGTGTGCCAAATTCAGGGAGGCCGATGTCTCTCATTGCCCGGTTGATAGTGATCCAACTCTTTTCACACTCGGCCCATTTCTATTGGATTTATCAGTGAGGTTTTTGTGCCATTTTTACCCAATATTCGACCAAATTATTCATGCAATCGATGTTGCTTTCCCTTAGTACCTGGATGTCTTGCTCTTCGACATCTCGGGCTTGCTGAAACACGTTGATGTAGTCGATCCTTCCCATAGCTTGGTGTGCTTTCTCATACCACCTTTCCATATCCTTGCACGTCACCAGCGCCATGAGGGTGTCTTCTTGAAGCTCGACTATCCTTGCAGTGAATAGGTGTTGCTCATCCATAAAATTACTATAGGCTTCCTAGAATTCGCTTCTCGGGAACATCACGGCCTGTGGTGTCCTGGTAATATTTCACCAAATGGCGTAGATGTTCCAATTCCTTCAGTGCAGCGACCAACTCCTCTTCATCCCTTTTCACTCTGTCCAGGGTGGCATCTGTGATTTCCATCCATGCGTCGATAAGTTCAGATGTCTTGGCATGCTCTTTGTTAATCATTTTATCCTCTATGGTGATGAGGATGGAGCGATCTAGAGTAATCCTCCTCTTTTTGGTGGTTCTCTTCACGATAGCTTTCATTTTCTGGTCATAGGAGATGACATGTATATCAACAACTTCATCCATGGATTCGGGGATTTTTTTATCTCCCCAGGTAAGCATATTTCCCAGGCTTCCAACCGTGTATATCTGTTCAAGACTGGGTTCTTGAACTTCTTTCGTGTGTTCCGAAGGTTCAACCTCCAATTGTTTCTCATCGGGAGGTTGAGTACCGGTTGAAATTGAAGCATCAGGGGTAGGCTCGGTACTTACTTGATAATCGACTATTGAGATGTCGATTTCCTGCTATGGAACTTATTCCTTTTGTTCACCCGACCCTGGCTCATCCATCGGACTATCCATTTGGGTCTTTGGTACATCAAGTAGCTCAATGTCTAAGACACTTTCGACCTCCTGGTCATTCTGTGGAAGGCCTTGAATTCGAGCATCGGGAGCTGGTGAAGATGCCTTCTCGGGTTCCTTTTCCTCTGTGATCTGGATTAGAGTCACCAAGGACACCTCTGAACTTTCCTCATCATCATAGATTGTTATCAAGTCGTGGAGGGGTTTGGTGCACTTGCTCTACCTGATGTTCTTGCTATCTATGGCTGATATGAAATGTCCCTTGGTGATCCGGCCTATGGAATTGTAAATTCATGGTTATCTAAGCTGGTGATTTTGTCAATTTGTGTTAGCTCAGGGCAACTTGGACCTACCCAACTTTCATATGGGTTGTCAGTAGGGACCCTTGTAATTCCTACGAGGTCTGAGTCATCCTGCAGCTGATCAATTATTCATTGTGCCTATTCTATCACGAGAAACCCCCTCGCCTATGCATCCTGTGTCATAGGAAATCCCCTATCCTGCGTCGGAGACACCATGGGAACCTTTGTTGCCTCTACCGCTTTGATTTCTTCCTTGGCTCTGAGGGCCTCTTGATCCGACTGCTCTATTGTCATCGCATGTTCATCCAGGCTCATGGCCATGAACCTGGTCATTTTGGGGTCGACCATCCTTGCTACCATCTTGTCCTAGTCTTGGGCATTTTCTGTGAAGACTTCATCTTCGAATTGGTCATGGGCATATGGCCAACAAGATGACACTTGTGAAGCATGTTGCAAGACCAGGCCCTTTGGATCGTGCTTGCGGAATCAACCTTTCTGGAATTTGAACTCAAGTTGGCTAAGCCCTTCTTGTTTGGCTTGAGAGATATCCTTTACCAAGTAGAAACCTACATGGAAACCATAGGGTATGAATGCCCGCTTCTTGTCCTTGACCAAGGTGTCATTGTAGCCTTGCAAGATGGTTTGATAGCATATTTCTCCTACTACAAGTCGGTCCGGGACATGAGCTGATAGGAGATCTGGTGCTTCGGAGGCCCCAAACACCTTGATGTAGGTGTCGTGGTCATCAAGTACCAGTGGCCTACCTTGGATATCATTTTCTTGGCCGCAACTGATAGTCACGGGCATTCCTTCTTAAAAAGAATAAAATAAATTCGTGCGATGAATTCATCGCAGATGAGGGAGTAAGACTTCTTATACCTGTTCTCCGTAGAATGATAAAATAGACGTGGATCAGGAGCTCCACGACATGCCAACTCAGATTCATGTCGGCGAAGATGTTTATGGCGCACATGACATCGAGAAAATATGAAGCGATGTAGAAAGTTGGTGTCTCTCCTTCCTTCAACGTTTGAGCCTGTTGTATACAGATGCTCAATTGTTTATAAATTATCGCTCCCTAGTTGAAACCATTCTCAGAGATTGCCACTGTGTAAGCCAAGGGCATCCATGCCTCTGAAAATCTGGAGCAGTCCTTCTCTCCATATAATCGACAAATGAGAGCCATCAAATAGATGTATGGCTCCCTTAAGTTGGTCACCCTGTACCAGCCAGTTCTCTAGTTTGTGAAATTCTTGTCTTCCCTCCACCATGAGGCCATCACCCAGTTGTTGTCAAGGCGCTCATAGAACTTCATGATGAAATTTGTATTTAGACGCTCCTCGGAGTCTCTGTGTTTGTAGTATTTCTGAACTTCTATCTGTAGGAACACTCTGACACACCCACCATTTTCATCATTGATTAAACACTTCTGTGTGTCTGCGTCATCGATGAGAAACTTTAGGACTTCAATACAGGTAAAAAAAGGGGTTTTGCTTGCCATCATATGCAGGTACGACAGTCGAATGTTCGATAACACCTCTTCATCGAGCGCTCTAACATCTGGATCACTGTGTGGGACATATTCTTGGTATTCTTCCCAGCTAATCTTGTTAAAGAGTTCTCCCCAATGTGAGAGTGCCATCTTGGACCCCGTGCTTGCCTCTGTATCTCTAAAGGTCGGAGGCTGGATGAAAACCTTCTTCATTGTTGTCTTAATGATTGGTTCCGACCTCAGAGTGTATTCTAATTGTTTTGCGGCCCCTGGAGAGGAGCCTTTGCCTACCTCTGGTTCTTTCAGCGTCGGTGCCTGCAGTGATCGTCTGGTGGTTGGATTTCTTGGCATCATTTTCCCTGCAACTAAAATAAACTCTCAGATATTGTGTAAAACAAAAAACCGGATAAAAACATATGAATTAACGACATCAAATTTACAGACTCAGATACATACCTCTGAAGTTTGTTAAAACCTAGTTATTTTTATATTCATGGGATCTCTGCGGCCTTCAAATTGATTGTATTTTTCCTTCATATGCTCTGGAATCTCCTCGGGCACGGAATGATATCGTTTACAACGCCTCAAGATAATTTAAACAGGGAAGAACTTAATGTGTCAGATCAACCATTCAATTCGGGTTATGATTGAAATTTTAACAAATCTGTCGTCGAATCTCCATAACTTAAATTCATCATGGGTTGAAGGTGGAGGCGCGGGTGGTGAAGTGGTCTATCGATGATTTTAAACGATTGTTTTGATTGGCGCACAAGGTAGCAACTAATGTGGGATTTGGTATTAATTAGCTCCTTAAATGCTCAAAATCTGATCGTATCTAATGCTAAAAAGTCCCATCGTGTCTCTCTCTTAGTGGATGGATTGGGGATCGGGGATGTGCTATGAACGTTTTCATTGATATATTTTTGCAAAAAGATTTGATGTCGATCAATTTAACCGTATAATGATGTCATGGCAAAGCTGACTCGGAGGTGTGACTCGGACCTAGGGAACCAAGAATGATTCAGGGTGAGACTAGACCGTGCGATCCTCCTACTGGGTAAAGCCACGTGGAGTTGAATATTGGTGACTTAATTAACGTGTACTAATTGGAGTCGGGACCTTTCTTAAGTTATTCGTATTAAAAAAAACCTTAGCTTGCCGATGACGAAAAAGTATCGAGGGTCGATGATTGATAATAAACCTATCAAGAGCTTCCTTCGTATTAGTTTCCTAGAAAAAGTCTCGATGTCGAAGATGCATCGGGGATTGGAGATTGGGAATACCTTTAGCGCAGTCAAAATGTTTGTTGCGATCCTTTTAGGTTTTACCCGATTTCGATAAGTGTGTCGGGCATCGGCTATCGACAATATCTTGTCTATCTTTGTTAACGTCTATCCCCTTCATCTTTTACCGATGCCGAAGGGGAATCAAATATCTGTTATATTCTTATGAAAGACTTAACGCAAGACAAAAACTTCCTTTTGCCAATGCCGAAGGATATCGACACTCAACAACTGAGGTTTCCCGAGTGGTTCTTTTCCTTCTTTGAATTCCTTCCGATGTTGAATCTGAGCACGTCGGGTGAAGTGTTTTAGCTATCGATTCTTTATTCAGGTGTTAAGTCCTTTTTAAGTCATGGGGTTTCAAAATTTCAAACAAATCTGAATAGGTGATGAGAGTCATGAGAATAAGAAAAGACAAAACCATTTCTGAAAATGAATTCGAATCAAACTGTGAAAAAGATCAAGTGGTACCCAAAAAAGCAAAAAATTGTCAGAGTCTTTTAGGGTGTGTTGAGTGCTCAACAGAACCCTACCCTTCTCAATCCCTTGAGCTAGAGGGGGATCCAGTAGAAAAACCTAGCACCACCAAGAAACCAAAATCCCATGTGATTAAACCTTGCAACAAGACCAAAATAATGAACAAGTAGACCAAAGCAAAACCAGAGCATACTTTTGCATGAGAAATAGGGGAAAGAACAAACAAATAGAAAGAGAGAGTCAACTGGAAGGGAATCCTGGTCTTGTGTACCCAAGTGAGGATAAACTGGTCAATTTGAATTTCATATAAAATAGACCTATGTTGCACCCTCGTATAAAAAAATCATTGCCACTCAGTGTCATAATCGCAAATTATGATGTAAAGTAATTTTATTGATATAAAATATGACAAATTTTGTTGTAGTGGCGATACTTGTGACGTGAATCATGGCGCATTATGACACTAACACACCACAAATTGCAATGCACTCAAATGTGTTGCAACTTCCATTGTGAAAACACAAAAAGTGTATTGTCAGGCAACACTAGTTTCAACGCTAGGGCTCTATATTGTAGTAATGAAATATCAATTTCTGACATTTTTTCACACTCAAAGTAAAGGTCCCATGTCAATCAATGTGCAAGGATTGCAACATTAATTATAAGGTGAAATAAATTTATTTTTTTATGTTTGTAGATGACTCAAATATTTACAAGTATAGTTGATTTAGGACATCGGATAATGTTGATTAGAAATGAATGTTGGTATCAATTACTAATCTTTTTGTCTTTCATTACAAGTATGGATTCTAAAACTCAAATAGGTTTAGCTTCTGTGGTTGGGAGGAATGATTATGATCCCCTCCATCGAGGTTCAATTCCCTCAAGTGATATGTTGTAATGGCTTCAAGGCCTATTATTGACCGACCATGTGCCCTAACCATCCACGAAAAAGAGGAGAAGTACTCGGGTGTTTTCTCGAAGGAAAATTTCTTTGAAAAAGAAAAAGAAAAAACATGGATTCTTAAAAGAAAAGCTTGGACATTTACCTATGATGTTTCTAAAGATTAAAAAATCCAAATAACGACACTTGAATGTTGAAAGAACATCATTTTTCACCTATACAATGGTGGTGTGGCATGTTAAATGTTGGTTAGCATCTTCTTAAAATTGTTTGTTTACATGCAAAGTGCTAATAAAAGTTGGATTTTTTCTATGAAGGTGATATTTCTAACGTTGACTAGCATATATCCATATTAGCCCTAAATCAATTAAGCATTGAGAGGGACCCAAAATATACACAAGTGCAAACTTCTCAATGCTCAGATTTTGGGCTAAGATGGATATATGCTAGTTTGCTTTTTAAATTTCGCTACAATAATTTTTCTTAAATTTTATTTGGATTTCAAGTTTTTTCCATTTTATTTTATTTATGTTATGGATATATTTGAGTAGAAGAAATCGTGTTACATAACTTGTGTCATATGTCCAAAAGAAAGTTGATGTTCAAAGTCTAAAATTAGGAAAATGAAATAAAAATACCACCCATACCATTTTTATTTATTTTTAATAAATCATCACAATAATATTAAAAAACATAAATATATTTTAATCTCAAATAATTTAAAGGAAAATATACATAAAACATTTAAATAAGTGACCTTGAAATTGTTCATATTACACAAATACTTCTCTTTTAATATTTTAAAGATAATAAATTATTTTAACACCATTTAAAATAAAATACACTTAATTACATTTTTAATAATATTTGTAACTTTGAATTGCTTGAATTAAACTTTCTCGATATATATTGTGTAAGAATTTTTGAAATATCTCACCTTTCTAGTAGACATTCTATCCATCATCAGAGATAAAAGAAGCTAAAATGTTAGAAAATATTAAGAGATGACCCTTGAATAAAATGAAGAGAAATACGTTGAGAATAGGTTATCAAATAATAAAATAGTCATTATGAATAAGGAAAAAATTAGTCATGGATTTATAAATATGGGATGATAAAAATAAAAAGATAATAAACATAATAAGAAAATAAAAGAGTGAGGGGATTTTGAACATTTTATAAAGTATACTAGAAATATCAGATGAAGGAGGATTAGAGAAGGGAAACTACAATAAAATAAATAGTAATAAATTGAAAGGTATAACTAGATGAAAGGGAAAAGATACGTCAAGTGAAAGAATGATGAGGGAAAAGAAAAACAAAACAAAGAAGGTTAGGAAAGAGTAAATTGAGTCAAAAAAATAAATATAACTAATTAGGCCTAACGACTGAGGTGATGAATGACGAGCTTCCAAGACTAGCTCAGTTTGTAGGTATGTTCATGATTAAAATTATTAGGATGTTTTTCAATTTATAATGCTTCCCAAATGATGTGAGAGGAGTGATGAGAGGTTGAGGCCAAAATTTTGGTTTGGTAAAAAAAATTAGTTGTTTATAATTGAAGGAGTGTTCAATAATAGTTGACTTAGACATATGATTGTGAGTTGTGTCAAATATATGCTCTTTAAGATGAGATTTAAAGGATCTACTTGTTTGGCCTATGTATGATTTTCCACAGGATCAAGGAATTTAGTAAACTCTTGAGCCAAGCATCGAGTCAAATTTGTCAAATTTGTCCTTGGTAGCGTTGAATAACTATTTGAGGGTTTTACATAGTTTGAAAAAGGTTTTGATATTCGTTTTAACCAAACTTTTAGAAATATGATCGATAATGCCTTGAATAAGAAGAGGAGGACGATTTTGCTTCTTGAGATGTTATCCTAAAATACTCTTTCTAATTTAA
>ML783948.1:309443-321801 GCA_009831015.1 Picea engelmannii | reverse complement strand
CCAATACCTCTCTAGCTACCCAACAAAAAGGTTCAAATTCAATATATCAAACTGAAACTAGAGGAAGAAGAGATTGTTTTGAAAAACAATAATAAAAAGGGGGTTGCAAAACAAAATTAGCAGAAATTGAAGCAAGTGTTTGGGTCATAGGTTAGTAATAGTTTTGTGACTCTTATGCACAAAGAATATGTGTAGAAACAAGTAGAAGATGGCAGTAAGCTTCGAAAACCAAATACAAGATTAGATGAAGAAATTGATAAGTTGTGGACATTGATGAAGAAGATAACCAGAAGAAGGTACAACAAAAGAAGGACAATCAACAATAAGGTGAAGTTGACTGAAAGAGATTAGGTCAGCAAAATGTATGGGAAACAACAAAACACAATTTGGGATCCTGGAAGATTGAAGATATTGACAAAGGAAGGATGCAACAGAGAAATTGGAAAACTGCAACATAAATTCTGGGATCCTAGAGGATTTAAGTACTGAAGACACATGACGAGGAGGTCATGAATTCTTTCTACCTCTAGAGTATGATGCAGGAGCATCTCGCTCTCCTCAAACTATTCAAAGTTGAAAACACCATAAGGTATTGATGTTTTCCCAAGAGGGGGTTTGGTTGAAAAGTCTTTGTAAAAAAGCTTTGTAACATATCCATAGTTCAAAGTTTAAAATTAGAAGGTTCTACAGTGATGAGTAATTAGTTAGGAGATAAGTTACTGTAATCGAATCTGAACTATGTGGCAGAATTTGGTGGAGTATTATTATATCTGAATATGAGTCATCAAAAGAGATAGAGTCGAATATCTATCTTTAGGCATTCGTTGCCATTAAATTACGAAGTTTGTTAGGGTTGTAATGAGCTCCTTTTATATATGTGTGAATGTAAGCCTACAAACACAGATAGATAGGGATGGCCAAGCAAATAAAAAGATCGAGCCAAAAAAGAAGTTAGGTCGGGATTTTTGTTAAGCATGAACAATTTCATTTGATTAATGAAAGGCAAATTCGTAAATCCCATGTGTATGTTTATGCATCTTGTGAATGCTAATTTAATGGTGAATATTGATTAATAGGGAAATTTTTGCTTGACTGCATGTAACCATGAGTGTAGATAAGTCTATCTTTGAAGGGATTGTTGGTTATGGAGCGAAACGACTGATTTGTTAAGAGAGAAGAGAGTTGGGTAGAAGCTCTGAGCATGATCTTCCAGTTCTAGAGAATAGGGTAAAAACCTTTGGAATAATCGATAGTGGAATCGACTCAAAGAATGAAATCGCGAGAATGAATATGTGTGCTGACATTGAAGGAATGGCCAAGTCGTGTGACTTGGGAATTCTAGTAGTTGCATTCTGGTTGAAGGGAGGATGTTAGATTTAATATTTGGGTTGAGGTACTGAGAAGAGAAGTAAACCCAACATAAGATCATGATTTAGCAAGAGCAAACTTACAACAGAAAAACGTTATTTGTAGCAAAGCCAAAACGATGTTGCAATGATCGCTGAGAGAATAACAGTCAAAGACTTGCTTGTATTGGAATCGTTGTGGAGAGAGACTGGATCGAGGTCCTTCAGAAAGATTAAGTGGAAAACGCTGAAAAAGAGAAGATTGAAGTCAATGGATGTAGCGACCTGTCCAAGGCCATGCCCATTGTGGAACAATGCAAAACGCATAAAAAAGGTAAGTGATTTTTTTGTTCGCGCATTAGTTGGGTTGGTTAATGATAATTTTATCCATTGAGATCATAATTCTAAGTTGAATCTTGCGAAAGGAGAAGGCGCGAACATACAAAGTTTCCAGAAAGCTTAATATATCCAATTCAAGTATAGAAGTCGTGAATGACATAGAGGAAATGTGTGAAAAAATTGTGATATGATTTGTGAGTTTCAGTTCTTGACAATGAGAGGAAATCACACATTTGCATATGAGGTTGTGTCGAAATAGCATAGACATGTTAGTAACCAGAGCATTTAAATATGAGAAGTGCTCAAGTGAATATGGAGCCAAAGCTTACTTAAAACAAGCAAGAAGCACTCGAAGGTAAGGCTAAATGGCATTCATTCCAATCTAACAAGATATAAGTGTTGTATGCAGAAAGAATACCTTCAGTATTGTTAAATTTTTGCAACATGTTTAAATCCCTCTAAGCATAATATACCTTCCCCATAAAATAACTAATTCTTCATTTTTTATTATATTTTTTAAGAGATACTTTTTAAACTTTAAAATTCCCCTAATTAACATGTTAAATACTATGTATTTAAGAAAATATTATTATTAAAATATTTCAACTAATTTAAAATATAATAACAAATTTAATCATTCATCTTCATGGCTATATCTCGTTATTTCCGGCTAAAACAACTTTTCCTATGTAGATATATATTAATTAAACTTTTCCTGTGTAGATATATATTAATTATAAATCTAGCATGCCTTAGTTATAGATAATTCAAGGTTCAATATTTTAATGGCTGAAATGAGATCACAACGATATTGTTTAACACAAACTTTTTATATCAATATTTAACTATGGAATCCAATGCCCTATTTTATACTAAGATAAGTGCCACCACTAGTGCCGATCTCCCTGCGTAAGTAGGAAGTATTATTTATTTTATTAATATATGTATCTATTTAAATGAAAATGATCATGTCAATTTGATAATAGTTTATGTAGAAGTCTTAGCATCTCCAATGCTTTGTGTTTTCTGGAATGACAGATTTCAACTAATGGACTGACAAATTTCAATAAGTTAAAATGGAGATCGCAAAACCCACATATTAATATATTGGAAAGAGGTATCATCCAAGTTTTTCTTCTAATTTTAATAATTTTAATATTGAAGATTTATATAAGTTTAAGGATATTCTTTGTTTTTTTAAGTCTATAAATAAATTAATAGTTTATTTATATTGATGAATAGTTTAAAAGTTATATATATATTTTTTAGGAATATTTTAAATTTGGTTAGAAATTGTTATATTTGTAAATTTGAGTAGCTAATTTTATGTAATTCTAATGTTTTAGAAGTTTTTCAACATACTGAATCTATTTATGCATTCAAATACAATTTAAACAATATAAAATTATGATGTCTCCTTGCCAAAAAAACAAAAACTTAGAATAATTAAACAAGCGAATATCAAATATATCAAATACTAAATGATAAATGACTTGAAATTGTTTTCTATCATCATTGCAATGCAAAACAAAGTTGTAATGCTTGCAATATATTTCGATTAAAAATTTGAAGCTATAAAGATTAATATTTGTTCATCCACTTAGTTTGGGAAATAAATTATTTTAAAATTCAATTTCTCATGTTTATGTTCAAATACAGCTAAATAAAAAAACATCAACAATTACAAATAAAATGTGAATATAAAAAATTAACATCAACCATTACACAATAAAATGTAATTATAAAATAAGTTGTGTAAGATATTATACATAAATTTACATTTAATAGATATTGATAAAGATAGATTTTATATTTAATACCAATCAAGCCCAACGAAATGCGTAGCGAAAATACAAGCCCAAGTGGGATGAGACAGTGACCGAGATCGGTGACATGGCAGCCAAGCAAAGCCGGAATAATTGGCCCTCTAATGTCCCAATGACGACATTAGATGGATTGACGGGAGCATGGGGCATGCCATTTCCTAGCGATGAGGGCACTCAAACCCCTTCTTGGTGCCACCTGGAATTTCTTATAAAGTATCTACTTCGATGACTCGCTTCATGGATGGAGTATATTCTACTCCACCAATAATGTCCCTTTTGACCACTTATATTTTATGCTAACTTTTACAGCAATGTACGAATAGTTTTAATTTTTTTTATATTATACAATTGATATTCAAAATAAATATTATTAACAATAAATATATATATATATAAGATTTAAATCTATGATGTATGAGGACTCGTCCCCTAAAAAAAACTCACGTACCTGTTGTTCTCGCGTTTCGGGGACTTGAGGATCCTTAGGAAACTTACCCAAATTGTTGAGGATTTCATTGGGGACTCGGGGACTTGTTGGTTGTCCCCAAGATGTTCCGAACAGATTTTAGGAACGTTCCAGACAGATTTTGAGGATGTTCTAAGCAGATTTCATGGATTTTTTTGGGCATATTTTGGGGATATTCTAGGCATATATCTTCGGTTTTGAAAATTGTGGAAATTGATGATTGGACAATAAGATCATTTTTCCCATCCATTATTTTTGTATTGCATTGAATCTAAATCTGTTGTAAAAGTTGTAGCTCAAAACATGGTTTTGATTTGGGTTTTTGGTGATTTAAATATTGTATTTTCAACAAAAAAATTACAATAAACAAAGTGTCCATGTCAAAAAAACAAGAAATGCAACATTTCAAAGGGTTGATCCTTATGGTTACTGCTCTTGTTCTTCTCATTTTTCTGGTCATCTTAACTTTTACATATTCTACATGGGTTTCCAGGAGTCATTCAATTATAGTGCTTCCACCATTCCAACCTCAAGCATTGTGAAAACAATCAGATAGTAGTGACTTCAATTGGGTACTAAATGTTTGAATAAATTCCTATTCAATCACATTCTTAATCTGAAATATGAATCTAATCTCTTTACAAAACCAAAGTGTTTTATAGTGGTTTTCAACACAGCCATAAAAATATGCAAAACCTATTGATAAGGAAATGCCTTTTATGTTTTAACATAATTGTCATTAACAAGAAATATGAGTAAGAAAAACTGTTATAGAGACATTTCTCACTTAAGTTTCCTAAAGCTAAACTGCATTTTGCTCTCATCTAGCAGTCAATAATGAAATGTCACTTGACTCTTTTTTAAATTGCTTGAGCTTTTTCAGTATTCACAAGTGTAAGGGCTATATATATATATATATATATATATATATATATATATATATATATATATTATTGTCGTCCCCAATCCGTCGTCCCTGAAAAATTTGGGGGTGTGCTCTAGCCGTATCGGGGACAAGTCCCCCCGTCCCCGTTGTTCCTCGTCCCAAAAACCAATGCAACATAGATTTAAATAAATTCAATTTTATAATATTTTTAACGATTACAATTTCAAAAAATATATATAGAATAAATCAAATCACTTAATCAATATTTAAAACTTAATAACCTCTTTCACTGCTCTATTAATTTGATTTGACTTTAAAAATTTTGTAAAGAACTTTATGTGTAACATAAAAAATTTAAAATTTTATTTTTTAATGTGTTAAAAAACTGAGTTTTCTTATTTCATTGGCTGATAACTTTATAGTGTTATTGCAGCCTTTACTTATTTCAAAGTTTTAGTCACTTATTTCGAGGTTTCCACCAATGAAATGTAGTACTCAAGCTGTGGACACTGTAAGGTGTAGACTGTGAGGTGTAGTACCCAACCTTTACGTTGACTAAGATTTTTCATACTACCTCCGACACAAATTCTTAGAAAGCAGTATGAACAACCTTACTTCTCTTTCAGAACATCAATATTCTAAACACAATCTCTTCTAATATTTATTGATAGATAAAAATGGCAACTATATGGCTTTATTATTATTTAAATTTTTTTAATTAAAATTAATCAATTTACATTGAGCCAAGATTTGGACCAAAGTTAGGAAAATAATATAGTATATGCAATGGGTTCGTTGACCCAAATCCTCTTCTCTTTGGCACCAATTAGTCGATAAGTTGAAGCTTCATATAAAAAATTATTAACTTATTAATCATTGCCAAAGGCACTGTGCCAATGAGTCACTCGTTGATTCCTTAAAACAGTTTATTTGCTGTTCATTGTTCAAAGTTGGACTTCATTTGCAATATTTAATTTAAGTATATTTTTTTTCACATAAAAACAATTTCTTTGCTATTCATTGTTCAAAGTTGAACTTTACAATATTTAATTTAATTCAAGTATATTTTTATTGTAATTAAAAATAAATATTTATGATCACGTTAACAACGTACATTAATAAATATATCTTTGCATTAATAAATATATCCATTAAAATGTCAATCTCCATGCTATCCATTGATTAACATCTGCAAGCTTTGCCATGAACTCGTTACCTTTGCCTCGTTAATTTGCCTTGGAAAAAAATACCATAAAGGTTAATTTACCTTTTATTTAAGACAAATTACATCCTTAATTAATTAATTATAATATCTAGTTACAAACATCTTATAAATTATAATTATATTTTTACAAAGTTCCCCTCCTATCACATCTTTGCATCCAAATTTAATTCACACATTATAAATAAGTTTTATTTTTAAGATTCTATTTTATATGTCTAAACGTGAAGAGTGCAACTAATTTGTAATAGAAAATTAGTTTTAATACATTAATCTTTTATATGGGTGGGTATCACAATGAAATAGTATTTTATATTATTAGTCCCTGTTGTAGGCGTAGAGGGACTATAACAATCGATAAATCGTTGATTGCATATTACTTTGTTCTTTGACTCGAAATATTTGCACAATAGCTATTGTTGGAGCTATGGAAATGAAAGCATATATTTTTATATAATAAAAAGTAACATATATGTACTGATCTTATTGGATAAGAGATTGGAGGTCTTATTGCCGGCTTCGCTATTCCCAATGTACTATATGGCAACATATCCAAAGTATGTTTTAATCATATACTTTTCCTGTATCTTGCTTCAAGGTTGATTAATGCTAGCATTAGTTTGAATGTTTGTATTAGCATTTTCTGCTACCCAAATATATCCGCAAGTTTTGATATGTAATAAGCATATTGAAAAGTTTTGATATCCAAGCTTTGTAGTGATTGAGAATTCCAAAGTTTATAGCGTCTTTGGCGGATGTATATTTCTTGAAATGTATTGACACTTATTCTGAGATGCGTCAATAGGACTGACTACGTAAATGTTCACATGACGCCACATTTTGCAACACCCCCGACAGCTTAAATGTTTGCATTCCGCGAGGTGCTTAGACAACCTGAGAGTCTTAAATGTTTATGTAAATACGGTTCTCGGAGTACATTTTTCCTCGAAATTTTCTATACAGTTATAGTGAATTTGCACTTGATTGTCTACCGCCAGTTCAATAGCCATTGTATGTTTCGTCCTTGTTCTACCATTGAAGCTACATACATTGTTTACTAGTTCAGTGACTGCTTCTTCTTCGCTGGTTTGTCGGTTGCTGCCATTGTATGCTTCATCCTCGTAATCGTTGAGGCTACATACATTGTTTACTGGTTCGGTGAGTGGTTCTTGTTTGTTGGTTTCTCGATTGTTGTTTGTTGTTGTTTCGTTGGTGATTCGAGCTGTGCTTCTGCATTTCATCGTTTCAGAGTAAGTTTCGATGCCGTGGTTTCATTTTGTATTCCTTGTTTGCTGTTTAGTTTGTAGTTTGCAAGTAAGAATGTTTGCTTATTTGTAGTCGCATGTTCCTTGTGTGTTTTCGGTTCCTTTTCTGCTTGGGTTGGAGTTTCGTAATCGTTGGAGATACATATGTTGTTCATTGGCTCGGTGGTTCTTACTAGTTCGTTGGTTCCCAGGTTGCTGGTTTTGTTTGTTTGGCAGGGGTTTGTGCTTTGGGGTGTTGGGGGTGCAGTTCGGCCTCTTCGTGCTTTCTCGCTAGTTTGGTCCTTGCTGGTTTCTTTTCTTTGATTCGGCCTTGCAGGGTTAGGGTGCAGTGGCGGTGGTTGGAGATTTTTTTATTTTTTTTTCGGATTGTTATTGTTTTGTTTGGGGCGCTTTACGATGTTCAGCCCCTGCACCCACCAGTGGATATGCAGTTGTTTTATTTTCCATGTCTGTCGGAGTCGAGATCTGTTATTCTGTGAGATTTTCCTGGTGCTGCAGTCCTGCCATGAAAAAAAATAGTTGCATGCAAAATTGTTCGAGGATTACATGTGAAGTTACAATACCCGTTGTTTTTTTGTTGGAGTAAAGCATATGTATGCAGGATACATTTATAAACCATGTATGGTCAGATGTGTGGATATGACATGACATGCCCTTTCTCCTCTACATAGACTGGTGTGCGCAGGATGCAATTTGTGTTGTTCTTGACATATGATATGTGCAACAAAGATTCTGCAAGATTATATTTTCATGTCTGGAAGCATGTGTGGGTAATTAGCCACGGAAAACTCAGAACTTGTATCGTGGGCACAACCGTTTGTGTAGAGGATAACGAACATGGCTAGAGGGCATATGTGGATAAATTCCAAGGGAAAAGCAAAAATTGTTTAGCTACGACCATGCAGTTGTGTGATATTTTGTGCCTTGTAATATATTTTGGCCAGGGAAAAAAATTATACACGTTTACAACCATGGATAGAGAAGCACAAAGGTTCATGTTTCTGCCTTTGTAGACTGTTCGTTGAGTCAGTTTTGCTCTATGTACATATTGCTTGTTCTCCGCTGAATACCAGCTTCCATTGATGTTCATTAAATTTTGTGGGTTCCCAAATTGAAACAAACAGAGTAGCTGGAGAAAAAGAGAGAGTCTCGACTGCATCGGCTGAAGAGGATATAGAAATGTGCATGCTCGTACTATTGTTTCATATTGCATTGTTTTGTATTTCATTTAAGGTCTGAATATGTGTTAAGTTAGTTGTGTGCCTTCCTACATGGTAAGTTTTCTTGGTTGCATACATTTATTCCTGCATACTAAGCTAGTGCATGTCCGTTGTGTTTACACTGCATTTCTGCATTTAAACAAACATAATGGCTGGACAGGACGAAACACTCTTTGGCGGGTAAATAGACATGTTTCTTTTTGTTTTACATGTCTGTTTTCAAACTAACTTGCCTTCTTGTCGATTGCATCTTTCGCGTTACTGCCTTGGAAAAAATAGGTTGCTTGGACAGGGAGATGAATTCTTCTGTGCAACAGTAGAGGGTTCTGTGGTACAATCTTCTAAAAGGTATACCAAGTGTGCCGAAAAATTAAAGATACAAACCGGGTGGGGGAATATAATATAGAATGCATATATTTGCGTAGTCCTGATGTCCATCTGCAAATGTTTGCATAAGAAAAAGTTGGACTAGTGACACGACCATGAGCAGTCAGTCATCCCAAACATCGGCGGACCGACAAGGCCAAAGGTAAAGATGCATGCACTCTGCTCTTACTATGTTTACTAGACAAATTTCCTGGGCTATATATTCATCTATGGCATGGCGAATATGCTGATGTCATCTGCAGTACATGGTTTGTAGCTCGCAAGAAGTATCAACAAGTACGAGTGAGACGTCGAACCTGCGGCATGTTCCGCAGACTAAGAGGTGTCGTTGCGAAACTCTGGCTCCATAGTTCATCAAAAGTATGCATGTACTTGTAGCACACTACCATTCACTTTAGTTTTCCTGTTCAAAAAATGTCTTTAGGTCTAGAGTTATGACATCCAAAGTACTGTCAATAGAGGCCTTGAACAACCGCCAAACTAGATAGGTGTTCGTCGGGGACATAATGGTTGTCTATACCACCTACTTGGACAAGGAAAACAAAAGTAGACCCATTATGCGTGCTTATATGACAGACAAGGACATGTCATGATGACAATCACACTAACTGTTCCTCCACAACTTGTCCAGAAACATGCATAAAATATATTGCCACGTAATGGCTCGGACTAGTAAACATCCACACATCTGACCATACATGGTTTATAAATGTACCATGCATACATATTCTTTATTGCAACAAAAAAACAGTAGGTATTGTAACTTCACATGTAATCCTCAAACAATTTTTCATGCAACTATTTTCTTTCATGGCAGGACTGCATCACCAGGAAAATCTCACAGAATAACAGATCTCAACTCCAACAGACATGGCAAATAAAACAACTGCATATCCACTGGTGGGTGCAGGGGCTGAACACCATAAAGTGCCCCAAACAAAACAATAACAATCCGAAAAAGAAAAAGAAAAAGCTCCAACCACCGTCGTTGCACCCCAACCCTGCAAGGCCGAATCAAAGAAAAAAAACCAGCAAGGACCAAACCAACAAGAAAGAACGAAGAGGTCGAATTGCACCCCCAGCGCCCCAAAGCGCAAACCCTAGCCAAATAAACAGAACCAACAACCTGGGAACCAACAAACCAGCAAGAACCATCGAGCCAGTGAACAACATATGCATCTCCAATGATTACGAAACTGAAACCCAAGCAGAAAAGGAACCGAAAACACACAAGGAACATGCGACTACAAATAAGAAAGCATTCTTACTTGCAAACTACAAACTAAACAACAAACAAGGAATACAAAATGAAACCACAACATCGAAACTTACTTTGAAACGATGAAATGCAGAAGCACAGCTCAAATCACCAGCGAAACAACAACAAGAAGCAACCGAGAAACCAGTGAACAAGAACCACTCACCGAACTAGTAAACAATGTATGTAGCCTCAATGATTACGAGGATGAAGCATACAATGGCAGCAACTGACAAACCAACGAAGAAGAAGCAGTCACTGAACCAGTAAACAATGTATGTAGCTTCAATGGCAGAACAAGGACGAAACATAGAATGGCTATTGAATTGGCAGTAGACAATCAAGTGCAAATTCACTGTAACTATATAGAAAATTTCGAGGAAAAATGTATTCCGAGAACCATATTTACATAAACATTTAAGACTCTAAGGTTGTCTAAGCACCTCGCGAAATGCAAACATTTAAGCTGTCAGGGGTGTTGCAGAACGTCGCGTCATGTGAACATTTACGCAGTCAGTCCTATTGACGCATCTCAGAATAAGTGTCAATACATTTCAAGAAATATACATCCGCCAAAGACGCTATAAACTTTGGAATTCTCAATCACTACAAAGCTTGGATATCAAAACTTTTCAATATAATTATTACATATTAAAACTTGCGGATATATTCAGGTAGCAGAAAATGCTAATACAGACATTCGAACTAATGCTAGCATTAATCAACCTTGAAGCAAGATACAAGAAAAATATATGATTAAAACATACTGACTACGAGAAAAACTTTGGATATGTTGCCATATAGTACATTGGGAATAGCGAAGTCGACAATAAGACCTCCAATCTCTTATCCAATCAGATTAGTACATATATGTTACTTTTTATTATATAAAAATATATGCTTTTATTTCCATAGCTCCAACAATAGGTATTGTGCAAATATTTCAGGTCAAAGGACAAAGTAATATGCAGTTAACGATTTATCGATTGTTATAGTCCCTCTACGCCTACGGCAAAAACTAATAATATAAAATACTATTTCAATGTGATACCCACCAATATAAAAGATTAATGTATTAAAACTAATTTTCTATTACAAATCAATTGCACTCTTCACGTTTAGACATAGAAAATAGAACCTTAAGAATAAAACTTATTTATAAATGTGTGAATTAAATTTGGATGCAAAGATGTGATAGGAGGGGAACTTTGTAAAAATGTAATTATAATTTATAAGATTTTTGTAACTAGATATTATAATTAATATTATAATTAATTAATTAAGGATGTAATTTGTCTTAAATAAAGGTAAATTAACCTTTATGGTATTTTTTTCCAAGGCAAATTAACGAGGCAAAGGTAATGAGTTCATGGCAAAGCTTGATGTTAATCAATGGATAGCATGGAGATTGACATTTTAATGGATATATTTATTAATGCAAAGATATATTTATTAATGTACGTTGTTAACGTGATCATAAATATTTATTTTTAATTACAATAAAAATATACTTGAATTAAATTAAATATTGTAAAGTCCAACTTTGAACAATGAATAGCAAAGAAATTGTTTTTATGTGAAAAAAAATACACTTAAATTAAATATTGCAAATGAAGTCCAACTTTGAACAATGAACAGCAAATAAATTGTTTTAAGGAATCAACGAGTGACTCATTGGCACAGTGCCTTTGGCAATGATTAATAAGTTAATAATTTTTTATATGAAGCTTCAACTTAACGACTAATTGGTGCCAAAGAGAAGAGGATTTGGGTCAACGAACCCATTGCATATACTATACTAGCACAATCACAAGTTATTTGTGGCTGGTGAATGCCGAAATAATTGAGCCCTGGGCATTAAATAACCGTAAAATTATGTGCATCAAATAATCGATGTGGTAAGAGCTCTAGACAGGAAAATCTCGCCCAGTAAATAATAGTAAAAATCGTGGTTGTTAAACTTGGGCTCTTTAGAAAATGAAAGGTTAATCACTCAGAGGGGCAATCAGCTAGCCATCATAGTAAATTTTAAATATGATTAAGTAAAAGTAAAAAAATAAACATGTAAACGGATGTCTTTATAATAGTGAGGAAGTTAGTGGTTGAAATCACAACCATTGATTTATTGGGACGACTAAGAATA
>ML783948.1:279277-300277 GCA_009831015.1 Picea engelmannii | reverse complement strand
ATATATATATATATATATATATATATATATAACTTTATATTTTCTTTTATTGTAGAGAAGTGTGAAGGTGACGGAGACGACGAAGAGCAAGGAAAGAATGGAAAGTTTTGAAAAGCGGTTGGACGTGATTCAAAAAAGGGTTACGGGGATAGTTAGGAAGAGATCATGAAGGGGGAGTTCAACGACCGATTTGTATATTTGCAGAATTTCGGCAAAATGGCTAAGTATGGAATAGGGAAATTACTAATTGCATGCGTATCAATAAGATCTTATATATAATTGCCAACTGTTAATTCCAAAGGACGACAACACAGGAAACAACGACTACGAACTGAATATTTCTTCAACTCGACAAAGGGATGATTCCCTAAAGAAATTTGAACAAATGGCGAAGTATGGAAAGCGGACAAATGGGCTTCAAAACGGGTTGACAATAGTTCCAGTAAATATGCGAGGAAGCGGTGGTTAAATTGTATTTCTCGAAAGTTTTCAGTGCAAAAAATGTGCATCACGGAAAAGCACATGATAGGTGGACCGTAATACGGAAAAGGGTAAAATTTCATGTTTCAGAATTTTTGAGTGCAAAATGTGTAAAACGGAAGAGATCATGAAAAGGGCATGATAGGTCGACCGTAATACGGAAAAGAGCATGATCTAATAACGATTGAAAATTTGTATATCTGTCAATTTGTATATAGCAGAGCTACGAATGCTATTTGGAGGTCCTGGAAAAGTAGAGATGCAATGTTGATGCAATGAGCAGGGTCCTCCTGTCAATTTCTATATGGCGGAACTCTGGGTGGCAGTTGTGGGAGAGGGAACAATAGAGGGTCAATTTAAAGAAAGGGGAAGCGGTGGTTGGAAACACGTGAATTGGGAAAATAGAAAGGAGGAAGACATTTTTCGTAAGTGCGAATTGGTTTCAAAGAAGCCCCATTGTTGCAAAATCATGATCTACTAGTTATTAGGAAATACGTTGTTGAAGATTACATTTTATTGCAACATGCGCGTGCAGTTATGTTCTTGATACATTATTCCATGACTGTAACATACCAACTGAAGTAGTGAACTTTGTTTTGTACTAATTAGCATTAAAACTTAATAATTGCATCTCTAGAAACAAGAAGAACGATTTTGCTGGAACATTTTACATTGGTATTAGTAAACAGAAGATCGAATAAGTACTAGAGCACCCAAGTATGCCAATTAGAACATGCATGAAACCCAGAAAAGTGGCAGAGATGAAGAGTCCAAGGCCAAAATTTTGTAATAGCAAATCCATTTAAAAAAATAAGAAAAGTACTGAGTACTGTACATCTATGCTTAGAAATTGGATCCAGTTCTTCGGTTGAAAACATTGAAGGTATTTGCGAAAAACATAGGCATGGGTTCCACAGTATGCAAGATCCTTGGAGTTTCCTCCTCGATTAATCACCCTCTGCTGAAATTGATACTTTTCAGAAGCTTTTCCTGAGGAAGAAGATGAAAATGGTTGCAGGGCAAGTGGAATAGCCTTTAGTTGAAACCATCTCTTCATAATCGAAAAAAATTCAATAGTACAGCTTGCACGTGTAATTACAGAGGCCCAAATTAGTCCATTCTGGGCAGAAGGAGATGACTAGTAGGAAAATGCGTTGCAGCAGCGAAAGTTTTGCACCTGATACCCGAAAATGTTAAACAATATTTTTTTGGCTTGAAATATATCTCTGGAAGCATCAACATATGATTTCTTTACAGTCAAACTCTTCTGCCCAGAACAGACTAATTTGGAACTCTGGAATTCCTACTTTGGCGATGCAAAGTGGCTGTTGCGTTCACTGTCCATTTTTTTTTCTTCTGAAACTCCTTTTGGTGTTGTGATGACTGCGATCACCGAGTCGGGAAGGTTCATTCGTTAGGGTTGATTTCAATTTGGGCCCAGGAGTGGGAATATTTTCTGCATTGCCATCATCCATTGTTGTATCATCGTCCATAAGATCATCTTCTTCTAGCTTGGAATTTATGGCACAAAGTTCTGCGACAGGCATGACTACAAGTGGGCAGGTTCTCTGAGCAGCCAAGGTTGGCATCAAAGTTTTTGGCTTGAAATATATCTCTCGGTGTACCAAGGGACCATCTCGTTTTTTGCTCGTGGCCGGAGAGAGATGAATAATAAGAATATGCCCTGGAATAGTGGAACCTGTGGCCATTATGCCCTAATGTGTTGACTGTTTGTGGAGAGAATTGCCGCCACAAGTTATTAAGAATTTTCGTTTGCTCGAGACGATGTTTCAAATGAAAATCGGGGAGGGATAATATAAGCCTCCACAAAGTCTGGTTTAATGTGTATCAATGGAATATCTCCTCGAGCCTTTCGTTGAGATTTTACACAGCATATGCGGATCACTAATTGATTACTTAGGCAGTTTTTGGAACACGCATTGGCGGCCTGACACACCGAAAATATTCTATTGTTTCGTCACCTACAAATAGCATCCAGACTTCAACGATATACAAATTGACAGGTGGACTTTTATTGTCCCGTTGCGATCCCGTATCAATTTCATAGTTAGCGATTTTTTTTGTTCAGGGGCTTTGGAGTTGTCCACGACATATAAATTGACACGAGTCGCTACGAACTACTTGGTTGAACATTGTATTTGTATTGTTTCGACTATGAAGAGTCGGTTTCAACTAAGGGCTATTCCACTTGCTCTGCAACCATTTTCATCTTCTTCCTCAGGCAAAGCTTCTGAAAAATATCAATTTCAGCGGAGGATGATTAATCGAGGAGAAAACTCTAGGGATCTTGCATACTGTGGAACCCGTGCCTGTGTTTGTCGTAGATACCTTCAATTTTTTCAACCAAAGAACTTGATCCAATTTCTAAGCATAGATGTACAGTACTTAGTACTTTTCTTATTTTTTTAAATGGATTTGCTATTATGAAATTTTTGCCTTGGAATCTTCGTCTCTGCCACTTTTCTGGGTTTCATGCATGTTCTAATTGGCATACTTTGGTGCTCTCGTACTTCTTCGATCTTCTATTTACTAATACCAATGTAAAATGTTCCAGCAAAATCATTCTTCTTGTTTCTAGAGATGCAATTATTAAGTTTTAATGCTAATTAGTACAAAACAAAGTTCACTACTTCAGTTGGTATGTTACAGTCATGGAATAATGTATCAAGAACATAACTGCACGCACACGTTGCAATAAAATGTAATCTTCAACAACGCATTTCCTGATAACTAGTAGATCATGATTTTGCAACAATGGGGCTTCTTTGAAACCAATTCGCAGTTACAAAAAATGTCTTCCGCCTTTCTATTTTCCCAATTCACGTGTTTCCAACCACCACTTCCCCTTTCTTTAAATTGACCCTCTATTGTTCCCTGTCCCACAACTTCCACCCAGAGTTCCGACATATAGAAATTGACAGGAGGACCCCGCTGGCTGCATCAACATTGCACCTCTACTTTTACAAGACCTCCAAATAGCATTCGTAGCTCTGCTATATACAAATTTGAAATCGTTATTAGATCATGCCCTTTTCCATATTATGGTCGACCTATCATGCCCTTTTCATGATCTCTTCTATTTTACACATTTTGCACTCAAAAATTCCGAAACATGAAATTTTACCCTTTTCCGTATTATGGTCCACCTATCATGCCCTTTTCCATGATGCACATTTTTTGCACTGAAAAATTTCAAGAAATACAATTTAACCACCACTTCCTTGCATATTTACTGGAACTATTGTCAACCCGTTTTGAAGCCCATCTGTCCGCTTTCCATACTTCTCCATTTGTTCAAATTTCTTTAGGTAATCGTCCATTTGCCAGGTTGAAGAAATATTCAACTCGTAGTCGTTGTTTCCTGTGCTGACGTCCTTTTGGAATTAGCAGTTGGAAATTATATATAAGATCTTATTGATACGCATACAATCAACAATTTCCCTATTCCATACTTAGCCATTTTGCCAAAATTTCACAAATATACAAACTGATCGCTGAACTCCCTCTTCATGATCTCTTCATGACTATCCCCGTAACCGTTTTTTGAATCACGTCCAATCGCTTTTTAGAGCTTGCCATTCTTTCCTTGCTCTCCTTCGTCTCCGTCACCTTCACACTTCTCTACAATAACAGAAAATATAAATTTTTATATATATATAAACATATCTTGTTTCTAAATATGAAATTACTGGCATTTAATTCTAATAGGCCGTCATGCAGAAACCATATATATTGTCATTGATGGGCGAAAGGGCCAAGGAAATCTCGTATTCATGTGCATTAAACCAAAATTTGTGGGGATATTATATTGTCACTTCGGAGTGTTCATTTCAAAATCATGAAATCCCTTTCACACCGCGTGGCCTTCGTACGTTCAAGAAACCTCCATTCCTTAATTTCTCTTTGCCGTACCCGCCACCTTCGCATTTCTAAATATGTATTAAATAAACTTTACTCCTAACAGTTCGTCATGCACCACCAATACCGATTGTCATTAATCAGCGAAAGGCTCGAGGAGCTTTCCCATTCATAAGCATTTAACCAAGATTTAGCAAAAAGTTACATTATTTGTTGTGACTGTTCATTTAAACCATCATCTGCAACAAACAAACCTTCTCATAAACCTATGGTATCAGTGCCACACCATTTCTGTGGAGATACAATGAACATCTTCGGTCGTCACGACCAAAACTTCTACTGGTCCAGGGAATTTTCTTATTACTCAACCTCTGTCGCAGAGAACCAAGTAATTTGGACCTCTGGGATTGCTCATGCAGGCTGTGTCCCTGAGGTTTTTGACTGTAAGGACTTGGTCTCTTGGTGCGCCGATAAATTTATTGCAGAGAAAAGAATTATTCCACTACACGACCGCTCTTCTGTTTCTTTGTCATCTCAGGTCTTCCGGCTGTTGCTGAAATTGCCCGAGCCAACATTGACGTTCAAAGGAGAAGATTGCAAACAATTCCTAGCAAAGCATAATAACGGATTGGACCTCTTGCCCCCTTTTTTGGAAAACCCAGATCTAGTTCCTGAAGATATTACAAGCATGCAGGTTAGTTCATTTAAAAATCCTTTTTGTGAAATTACTTGGCTTTTTACAAGAATAACGAGACATGAATCCACAACTACTGTTTCCCACATGGCTCTTTACATTTTGTATTTCACAGTCAACGAACAAGCCATTTTTGATTGGGGAAGGATAATTTCTTATGAAATCTCTTCCCAATTGTCAAGCTACAAAAGGGCAAATAAATTTTATATGTCATCCTATTTAGTTTTTGCAATAGCACATTCCTTTCGATTTACGTAACTGTCTCTGTCCAAGAATGTTAACTGCGATTTCCACCTAGTAACGTTCTGGTACCAGGCCTTGTGGAAGCACAAGGCTTCCCACTATTTTTATGAGGTTTTTAATGGCTTCCTGTCTGTTTTCAAACTTTTGTTGTTAGGAGAAAATGCTCCCCACTTATCTAAACAAGCAACTAATTTTTTGGACAAAAAGGGAACAATCCAACATTTGGATAATTACACTGTCATAAGAATTTTTGGCTCCACGGAACAACCTGCTCTCCTTCCATGTCACTTTACGGACATAATTTTTATTGCAGAAGTAGCACGTCAATACAACTACTGGTTCCATCTGTTCCAAAGGAAGAAAAAAAAACAGTTCATTCCTATGCCTTGGAAAATAGGGGAGTTCGTGTTGAAAAATGTTAACAAATTTGACGATTTCGCAACACATTTTAGTATCTCCAACCTCAGATATGCTGAACACATAAAAGGATTCGATCCCTATGATATTTTTAGACAACATTTACATTCACTTGGCCTCAACGATTGTTTTGTAAATAAACACCTGCCCAAAAACAGAGACAGTCATAGGCCTGCCTCTAATGCCGACGACATAGAGACAGTGAAAAGCTGCACCATATTGTACACGCAACAAGGGAAATACCCCAGTGACAAGAGTGTTCAATCCGCAAATAACACTCCAAAAATTACGACATCTTGGAGCATCGCTCAAACGACCCATCACAGCAACAAAGAAACCCAGAATTCTTCAAACGGAGGAGGAGATAATGACCCTCCTCACTCGTCCCCGAGGTGTAGGATAGTCGGTGACGGAGTGTGTTGTTAAGCCACTCTGTGTTGAAAAGTCACCGGTTCGAAACCTGCGGGGACAAAAAATCCAACCATGTTAAGGGTTGGTGTGGCTCAGGCTGGGTGCGATCCCCGGGTGATTTTGACGGCTTAGATGCCTCTGAGTTGCGGTTTCTCAAGACAAATGTTAATCCTGATGCCAAGAAGGTCTGGACCAATTAACAAACAAAAAAAAAATGACCCTCCTCACTCTAAAATTGATAGTTCTCACAAGCTTCCAGTAGAGAAGAAGAGAAAAAAAAATGTGGGGCAGGCAGAAGACCCGGAAATTCAGAGTGAGAACATGGAAATTGACACTGATCTGGATGCCATGTTCCCCTTCTTTGATCAGCCCAAGGAAGCCATCCACCATAGCCATCCAATGGACATATCCGTTGCCCAAAATTTTGACGAAGATGAATCCTTCGTGTTCCAGAGCGTTGTTTTTGATAGCCGGAACAAAAAAATGATATTTCAGAAAAAAAAATGTTAAAAATATCAAAGGCAAATCTTGTTCAGAGGTTGACATTGCCAACATGCGGATGTCCCAAATCTGTCAACTTCACACCGCGACCGGAGAAGCACTTCATGACTCCATTGAATGCATCGAGACCCATAATGCCAGACTAAAGGACCAAGTCAAGGAATTGGAAGACGCTTTCTTTCCTATGCCATTGCTTGTCGATCCTTTGGCAATAGCCATGCCTGACACCCCTGCACCCAATGTAAAAGCACCCTCCACCCTGCTCACATCCTGTAAAGGATATGTGGAAAACAATATCACAAAAAGAATGGAACTGGTTACCAATGCCTGGAAAAGATCACAAACCATCGCTTCCCTTGGAACCAAGGCACATAGCTTGCTCGAGCTTTTGCAAGCTGAATTAAAAGATGAAGAACATTTCTTCTTGAAAATGGTCATCCCTTTTGGTAAGATTGTCAACAATATGACAGAAACAAAAAGAAGAGAAGAAAATCTTCCATCCAAAAACTGGATCGGTCAATTGAATGCATGTTGGAAAGAAAAAGTAAACAACTTGCATCTCATTGTTCATTCATGTGAACAAGTCATATCGAATAAAGATAAATTATTCACAAAGCTGTCAAATATAGACTTAGGCGGGAAAACAAATGACTTCCAAGACCCCCTCTTAATCGCAAACTCCTTGCCCTTAAACAAAGAATAGTTCGATAAATAGGTTGCTATGTTGAAGACCTTCTCTCTGGAAAATTTTTACAGCATCCTTCAATTTGATCAATCTCATGTCCATGACTGGCTAGTCAAATATGCAGTACAGAATGAGGAAATTCATCAGGCTCTCTCTAATCTTTCTATCAACTTCCAGGAATTAGAAAACGATCTTTTCAACATCAAGATCTGGAATGAGATCAACGTCACCCCAATGAGAGCGTACATTGAAGAATGGGTCGAAAGGAAATTGAAACAGGTCGCCAACGAAAGACAACAAGCAGTTGCCAGCATTCCAGCAGCCGTGGAGAACATCCTTGAAACCGCAGTCGTCGCCGACATCAATGAAAGGGAAGCCGCAAGAAAATAGCCAAAGCGCTCATATGTACCCTCACTATAAGTTTACTCATCCCATCTTTCTTTGTTTCTCAACCCAATTATTCCGCTTTCTTAAATAAAAATGTATAGGCAAACACTTATACCTTTCCATTTATTTTCTTTTGCAGCTGTTGCACTCTATCTTCTTTCCACAATCCAGTTTCTTGTAAATATTTCTCTAATGGTTCGCGGGAGCCCCAATCCCAGTCTACATGACAAACGCATTGAAATTCCGGTTTATATGTAACACACTTTGTTTTTTTTGTATATTTCAAAATTTGCGGTGGTATGTAACAAACTTCTATTTTCTGACAGATTTCAAATAAAAATGCATCTAAATTTTTATATCCTAAAGACTCTACTCTTATCTTTCAACACTCTGTATAACAAATGCATTTATTTTTTAATATGTTAGATTTTTATTCTTATCCTTCAGCAGTCCGTATGGCAAATGTTCACAAATACATTAAATTTTTTTACTTTCTTATATACTTTTAAACAAAAAAAATGTTTGTTATATACTTTCCAAAATTAGATGGTGCTCGGCCTGCCAACCGTCATTTACTTTTGCCCCATCTTCCATAATATGCACTTTGCACACAACATTTCCCTCATATACATTTTGCACCAAACACTTCGTTTCATTTACACTTCGACCCCATTTTTCAAAATTTGCTTTCTAACCTCCTTGGCAGAGACTCAGCTGCCACACAGCCTTGTTTGAAATAGTATTTTATAGTAATAATAATGATGGATTCTGAAATCTTATAGATCCCCAATGATTTAGAACTATCAATGAATTAAAAAAATTAAATATATTTTAAAAACCCCAATTTAAAAAATAAATTATTATACTATATTTTAGTTTAAAATAAATTTATGTTATATAATTATTAATGATTGAAAAATTTAAAAATGAAATGTTGCAATCAAATTATGATATCAATTATGACGATACAAAATTTAATACTTTGCTAAGCCGTATTAAATTTGAGATATGTCATCTCAAATCTTTTTATCTTACAAATGTTTTTCATAGTTTCAAATTTGCTTGCCATGCAACACATTTGTTATATTATGTATATAAAATCTTCATATAAATAATTTCAAATTTGCTTGCCATGCAACATACTTGTTATATTATGTATATAAAATCTTCATATAAATAATAATAATAATAAGTTATTTATATATGTTCAAATTAAAATACTTGTTATATTATGTATATAAAATCTTCATATAAATAATAATAATAATAAGTTATTTATATATGTTCAAATTAAAGCTTAAAAGTATATTATGTATATAAAATCTTCATATAAATAATAATAATAAAAAGTTATTTATATATGTTCAAATTAAAAGCTTAAATGGATGCTAAAATTATCTCATAATGTTTTATTATATTTTTATTTTAGATTTATATATATACATAAAGAAATAACGAGGGGAGAAGAGAAGGAATGCAAAGACTTAATAAACATAAAGAAATAACGGAGGGAGAAGAGAAAGGAATGCAAAGACTTAATAAGCATATAATTATTACATTTAAACATTTAAGTTCTAAAGTGTAAAAAGTATAACTTAAAAAAACTTATATTATATATTATGACAATTAAATATTTTTTATATATTTTTCAAATATCCCTAATTATATATGTGTATTTATTTATAAGGGTTAGTTCAAGTGATTTAATTTTTTATATTGAAGTGATAATGGTAAGGAGGTCTTAAGGTATAATATACTTGGTACCTTGGGGTTAGGTGGACATGTTGGTCATTGATATTATTTATTAATACAATTTACAGAATGTGAGGAAGTGCTTGGAGAGTTTTTATGAAGATTTTTTCTATAGAAAAATAAATAAACAAAATTGTGTGTGCGTGTGTGGAGGGTTTCATAGGAGTATCTAGGGTGGATGCATGTTGAATTTGATACTGATGATGTTAGGCAAAGGCGATGTGGACTAGAGTATGTGTTATGAGGAGGAAATTCTGGACTATTTGGTCAATCTGTTGGAAAGACAACCAATTTGGCTTAGCCCTGAGATTGGTCAATTAGATGAAACACACAATTCCAACAAGTTATATCAACTAGGGTATCGATAATTGGAGGAGGCCACCATTGTTATTTTGGGTTAGTTGGCACAAGAGTTGATCGAACAAGGAGTCAGGACCTCAGGCCAGGCATAGAAGGGGGTGACAAGTCCCTTTGGCGATCATTCCAAGGCCCATTATGGCACGAGTGGAACGCCTCATATGAGGAGTTATGAACCTGATCTTGCAAATCCACCAACCTTGAATTCTTGGTTAGAGAAGGAAAAAGGTATATTGTGCACAATGTATGATAGTGTAAACCCATTAAATGAGGTCTGTAGTAAGTTCGATTTTCTATGAAACTTTGCAGTGTAAAGGCAAGATAGGTTATCTAGTTCAAGTTTTGTTGGAAAAATGTTATATTGGAATCTCTTGAGAGGAGTCCCATCCTCTAATTTAGAGGTTGTATGGTTACATCCTTAGGAGGGTTCAAGAAAATCCAAGCAACGTAAGTGTATCAAAAAGGTTCAGAGGGCTATTAGTCTAAACTTGGGTAGTAAAACTAAACTCAATGACATAATGGATATGAGGGATCATGTGTTAGAAGGACGTTTTCATAAGAAAAGAATGAGCGGCGAGGAGTTGAAGAATAGGACCAAGTTCAACTTTGATCCAGTGGTGGGGGTCTCTCCATGCACCTTGATGTTGGTAAAAATATGGTTGGTTTGGGTGTTTACAACAACTGAAAAAGTGGAGAATATATTTCACCAACATTGGAAATGGGGATCTTGATCCTTGTTTTTAAAGAAATGGCATATTGAATTCGATGTTTAGTTTCTAGATAGTGTGGACATTCTCCCGATATGGATTTGAATTCCATAGTTTCCATTGATTTTTTGGTCTAAAGATATTTTCAAAGAAATTGGTAATGAATTAGGTATCTATTATGAAGCCAACTTGTCCTTCCTAGAGACTATATACTATGCAATGGGTCAAATCCTAGTAGGGTTGGTGGTGAGCAAAGGTTTGGCATAGATGATGGATATCAGAAGGGGAGTTTATATTTTTCATCTTAACCTAGACTGTGAAGGGATACCCTTTAGTTGTGTTTGTTGCCACTGTTATGGGAACCTAGTTGTAGATTGCAATTACTTGAGTAAGCAGAAGAATTGGGCTTCAAGAAATCATATGAAAGGTCTAGATACGGTGGAACTAGAAACAATCAAAATTTTGAGAAAGAAATAGGATGTAGGGGTTAAAGCAACCTTGGATGGCCTTCAAATCGAGTCCTTGGTCACAATCTTTTAGAACTTAGACATAGACAAGTTCACAAAACCTAATATGGATGAGGTTAATGAAAATAAGGAGAACATGGCTAATTTAGGTAATACACATCAATCTCACTCTCTTAATATAAGTATTTCTTTAAAAACATTATTTTTGGGACCCTGGGAACTGAGGTTTGAACCAAAGGATTGGAATCCCTGAGTGTTTTTCTGCGCAATTTGTCGAGTATTAAAAACCACAATCCACCACATCTCATACCTATTCCTATAAATGTAGAGGTTTTGGATGCTATTCAAGATACATAAGGATCCTCTGCAAACCCTAATCTATATTGCATTCTGGATGGGAAGGATCACCTGGATTCCAATCTTCTAGAACCGATGAAGAATAATTTAAGACCTATAAGCAAACATACTCTCGATTTTCTAGGAAATGTGGAATGGGGGTTAGGATTCTTTGAAGAGAAGGTTCCCAATTCCAATCAAAGGGGAAGAAAATCATACATGTCCATGGACCAAAAATAAGTTTCTTCAGAAATCAGATGTGGGAAATAGTTATCCTTAATAATGGGATCTCAGAGAAAATGCCCCCTTCGAGGGTTCCAAATGATTTTTTTGACCCTTGATTGTAGAGGGATAGCTAACCCCTCAAAGAAGTTATCCTTAAAGAGATTAGTTGACCATATCAAACCTTATACTCTTCTATTATAAAAGACTATGACATATGGGGATAAAATCAATCGGGAAGTTTCTAACTTGTTTAGTAATTGGGATTTTAGTTTTAGGGATTCCATTAGAAGATTTAGGGGGGATGTGACTTGATGGAATAAATGCTTCTTCACTCTCACTAGTTCTTGGGCCTTTCATACAAGAATAGGGATATTTGTTTTCTCTCTAGACCTGGGAAAATATATCACAATATTGAATGTTTATGGTCCTTAAATGGACATGCTAGATTAGTGGGGTAGATTTTTCCAAACAGATTGTATTCATAATAGATTGGTTGTGATAGGGGAAGACTTGAACTTCAACTTAGGAGCATCATAAATATAGGGCTCGACTTCTCAATTGGATTCTCTATCTAGTTATTTTATTAAAAAATTAGAAGAAAATGGTCCTTTGGATATTGAACCAACTAAATTGTCTCCCACCTAGAGAAGCAAGAGTGTTGGGGAAGCCAGAATTGCCAAGAGTCTCAATCAATTTTTAACCAATGAAGCTTGTCTAGATGAAGTCATTCAAATTAAACAATGTATCACCTCTAGGGGTAATTCTAATCATAATCCTATGGTGTTAGGAATGGCACCTATAATAAAAAAACATGATAGTCCCTTTAAACTAAATTCAAAATGGTTGAAAGAGGAGGAGTTTGTGGGTAAATTCAAATTTGTTTGGAAACCATATAATAGTAGCTTAAGATAATATATTCTCATTCAATTTCACCAAATCTAAAAGAAGTTAAATAGGTAGTTGTTAAATGGGAAAGGGACAATAAAATAAGAGATAATAGGGTTCTTAGAGAAGTAGAGGAATCCTTGGAGGTACTCTACAACAATGAAGCTTTAAGGTATATGAGTGAGTAACATAAACATGAAGTAAATATTATAGAAGATAAAAGGAAGCATATTCTTCTGGAAAAAGAAAAAGAATGGAGACTCAAGAACACGGCTTGATGGTTATGGGCTAGTGATGAGAACACAATTTTTTTTCATAGGTATGCTAACTGTAGAAAGAATATTACTTTTGTTTGGAAATTTGATAAGGGAGATGGTACTTGGGAAACAAACTTCAAGGACATGGAATATGAAGGATGTTTGAAACAAACTTCAAGGACATGGAATATGAAGGATGTTAGGAATGTGTTACATTTTTTCCATGGTTATCCTCACGTGTTTTTTGTATGCATCGAGTGTGCTAGGGGGGATCACAAGGGAGAATGGTTAAAACCCCCTTGTCTAGGGGTTAGAGGGTGGAGCCCCTGACCAAATATTTTGGGCTATTTTTGAAAACTCATTGATGAATTTTGCTAGTATCGAGAAGTTCTCTTGGTGTAGATAATAAATGGGAATTTCTACCCTAAATTGTTGATCTCATAAAACCCGAACCGCCCTATTTGCAAAGAAAATAACAAGTGGAAGAATGTTGGGAATGTGTTATATTATTTGCATAGTTATCTCCATGTATTGTTCTTATATGTTGAGCACATTGGGGGAGGTCATGGGGTGATTGGCCAATCCCCACTTGTCTAGGGGTTTGAGGGCGTTCCCGAGGGGGGTCACAGGGAGGGTCGGCCAATCCACCCATATTTGAGGGTTTTCAGTGTTTTTTTTGGTCTTCTTTTGGCTTATTTTGTGTTTTTTGGCCAATGGTTTTTCGTCCCATTGTAATCTGATTCCAATTAAGGAATAAGGGTTGTAATCTAATCTAGGTTAATGGATTAGGGTTTTGGATGTTGCGAATTACCTGTATATTGTATTGTGAAAGATAAAGTTAATATAATGAATAAGAGAGAGGTGCAACTCTAAGGTTTGTTGGTTTCTTTGGTTAAGGGTTTCCAAGGTAAATATCTATGTACTATGTGTATGCCATTGTCATTCTTTCTATTTTCCTTAAGAATTTGTATGCATTGTTTCACTTCAAAGGTTTAAAATTTACAAAGGAGATAAGTGTTTATCCCCCCTCTAAAAATAAGACACTCATGTTATAATAGCATAGGTTATTAATCTATCAAAATTCTTCCCTATATTTGTCAATGATGAAGACTAGGCCTTGATAAAAGAAGTTGGGAAAGATGAACTATATCAGATATTGTAGAGTTTTCAAAAGGAAAAAATTCATGGGTCTGATGATCTACCTATGGAATTATTTATAGGTTGTTATGATTTTTTAGAGGAATATTTAAGAAGAGTTATGGAGATTAGAAGAACAAAAGGAAAAATGTTAGGATTTTTCAATACAACAGTCCTAGCACTAATCCCTAAAGAAGTTAATCCTACAACCTTTGAGAAATTTAGACCCATCTCTTTGTGCAACTTATAAAAAATTATCTCAAAGATAATTTCCAAAAGATTGAAAAGTATTCTACCAAATCAAATCTCTGGAGAACAGTTTGGTTTCTTAGAGGGAAGGACAATACATGAGGTGGTTGGGGTAACCCAAGAATTCATACATCCAATAAAATTCGAGAACCCAAGATCGATGGTGATGAAAATGGATGATAGGGAATAAATTCTTAGTACATGGTTTGGATTTTTCTCATGTATTTTTTCATTTCTATTTGTAATAGGAAACTAATATGAGTGTGAGAGTATCAAATATTTTGGTTTCCTAGTCTTAGGGGATAGTTAAAATATTTATGGAAATGGTTGAGATCTTCATGGACATAGTTGAGACATTTTCTCAACCACTCCCTTGTATTTTTCTTAGATCCTAGTTTGTTGGATCTAGAGAGCCTTTCTCTCAACCACTCCCTTGTATTTTTCTTAGATCCTAGTTTGTTGGATCTATAGAGCCTTTCTCTCTTTAGTATGTTGAGTTTGTTTTTTTCCATGTAAATTTATAAAACAAGTATTAAGATCAATGAAATTATTCAGATATTTTCTTATTCACAATTTCTTGTGTAGAACTATGCTTGAGTGGGATTTTCTCTCTCCATGTGCATCACCAATTTTTTTAGTGCTTAAAAAAGATGGAACTTGGCATTTCTGTATTGATTACAAGGCATTAAACAAAATCACCATAAGAAAATAGATATTCACTTCCCCACATTGATGATTTTCTTGATCAACTTCAAGGTGCACAAGTCTTCACCAAAATTGATCTTCAAAGTGGATATCATCAGGTCATAGTTCAAGTTGTAGATACATGGAAAAAAACTTTCAAAACAAAAATGGGTAGGCTTGAATGGCTTGTGATGCCTTTTGGGCTAACCAATGCCCCTGCTACATTTATGAGATTATTAAATGATGTTTTCATGGAATGTCTTGACAATTTTGTTATCATCTATTTAGATGACATCCGTGTCATCTATAAGTCTTGGAGGACTCATCTACAACACTTAGAACATGTTTTGAAGCTTCTTCAACAAAATCAAATTTATGCAAATTTTTCCAAGTGTTCTTTTGCTCAAACTTCAATCTCTTACCTTGGATTTATTATTGATGCATTTGGAATCCATGTGGATCCTCTCAAAGTTGAAGTTCTTTTAAATTGGCATACTCCTCCCAATCTGATAGAATCAAGGAGTTTTCTTGGACTTTACAACTTCTTTTGCAAATTTATCTATGAGTTTTCGGAAATTGATTTTCCTTTGCATAAACTTACCAAGAGTAGTGTTGTTTTCAAATGGGGACAAAAACATTCTCATGTATTTACTCAGTTGAAAGAAAAGTTTTTTTCTGCACTAGTACTTGCGTTGTCATATCTCTCACAGTGTTTGAGATAGAGACAGATGATTCACAATTTGCATTTGGAGAAATTTTAATGCAAAATGCTCATCCAATGGTCTACCATTCATAAACATTTTTAGAAGATAAGAGGAACTACTCCACATATGATAAAGAATTGTATGAATTGGTTCAAGCCATCAAATATTAGAGATGTTATATGATGGGAAAATAAACTATTATTCATATTTATCATTTACCTTTAAAGTTTCTTCAATCCCAAAATAAGATTGAGGAAGCTCGACATATGAAGTGGGAATTTTGTTTACAATAATTTCATTTGGTCATCAAGTAAAAATAAAGTGGCCAATTTTTTGATCCAGTCACCATCATTTCATGCATTAATAGTTCTCACTACTTCACATCTAACATTTCAAAATTGGGCTTCACAATATTCAAATGATCCATATTTTGGGAACATTTTTTATAGTCTTCAACATCCATCATATTCCAAATTAGTGTAATGTCCCTAGCCACCCAGGCTGGGCCATGCCACACAATATCAACTTTTGTCACTCTGAAACCAATCTGTAACGTCCTCATTACTTATCAAACTGCTTTTGATACCATTCTGTAAAATTACCCAACTTACTATTGAACAATGCTATCCAAAATACATTGTGCAGATTCTAATCTATAACCTTGGTCTATATGGTATCACTTGAAGTAATGCACTCAACATCAAGTTGAGTTGCGCCACACAACTTATAACAACGAAAGTAACACAATGCAATCATATTGAACACACAACACTACTATGTGCGCAACCATTTTGGCGTCACACACCAAATATGTCCTCCTTGTGCACACAAAGTTCTTCCCTGTGCGCACAAGTAAATCTAGGATCCGGTGCACACATAGTAATTCTTTGCATGCACGGACAAACTAAATTCTCCACAAAGACTCATAACCAAAATAATAAGGCTAACTTGACAAGCAAGACTATCAACATTTGTCATACTCATGCAAATCTATAATAATTAGTATCAACACCACACTTACATGTGCAAGAAGCAATATATAGAATAACAACAATTACTTATATGCAACAACATAGAAGAATTAAACCCATATTAAAAACAGATAACCTAGCACATAGTAAATGAGACAAGCACATAAGACACTTATATTTTATGAAAAGTCACCAACTGCACACAAAACTCAGATGTTTCTCCCAACCATAGACTATGTTTCTCATATAATTTAAGCAATAGGTCACCGCCAAGATGGGGCTTAACTCCACCAGAGAAAAAGGCGAGGCTAAGGTCTAAAAATCAACATAATTACTTAGTCCAAGGTGTCCGCTACTGCAACTAGACTACAATCTCTCATTCCCCACACACCTGTCACACCCAAGGAAGTGTGCCCCTTCTATGCTCAATAGTCCCTCGACTGCCCCACTTCCCTTTCAGTGTTCCCAACAACAATATAGACAAGAAGTCTCATATCCTTTCAACTAATTCCAAATGCACCAGAGAACAATTCCCGTGAAAACTCTCACCTAGAGAGAAAGCTCACGGGCCTGACAACCCGCTTCTTTGAAAACAAATCTCTTACCAAGAGAGATTGCTCATGGTCCCGACAACCCGCCTCTTCGACAACAAATATGTCACCTAGAGAGATTTCTCACAGGCCTAACAACCTGCCTCTTCAACAACAAAACTCTGATTACAATACAAAAAACCACTTACAAGCTCTTCTATGCAGATAAAGTAATAATAATCCTTTCTTAGATGGTCCGACCCCTTCTACCCACGAGAATGAATGAATAATCTCCAAAATGATTTATTCCCCCGAAATACATTAAGGCCAACAATATATATTTCATGCCTTAAACTTGACACTTGTCACCTTCAGAAGTAGATTTAGCCACTTGGTGACTCGTTCCCTACCTTGAGAACTTAGGATAAATAAATATCCATAAATTACACTTTTTTCGGAAATATTAATAAAATATTCCTTAGGAATTAAGTCCCCCCCCCCGCCCTTTTCCTTTTTCCTGTGGAGTTATCCCCCATCTCTTTTTGTTTGATTCGTTTGTGCGCAACGACATAATTATATTAATAACTTTGAGTATGATTAATTTTACATGGATAGGCGCACTGACCTATCTGTGTCCCGGCTCACCAACCTCATAATCACACAGGATCTCTGGCCTCAATACATATACAACCATATATATATAACTTGTCTCGGTTCACACTCCCAGGTCATTCCCTCACACTTACCCAAGTGCGCGCAACACTGTGAAATGTGCTCACCCTTTTTTTGATAATAATTCTCCGCGCACTACTCAGGTGCACGCAAAATCAAACTTGATGCCAACGACTCTGTTATCCCTTGAGATGTTCTAGGCTATTTTTGGAATGAAGTCCAGGCACCCCATGGGCCAAGACTCAAGATGAAGCTTAAGGCCATATTTGCAATAAGATATTTATGGAATATCTGGGAAGTTTTTCCCTCTCTGTATCTTCCTCTTCTGAAATTATAGGACCTTAAACAATCTCAGCTCAGATGACATATTCTCTCAACTATGAGAGGCATATTTCTATGAGTGTTTCAAACAATCAATATTTAAAAGGAGGATGAAGTGATGAATTAGAAGAAAAACAAGATAAACATACATGGAACTACTAATAATGAATCATGTAGCTTATGGAAATATATCAAAGTGTTGAGAAATTAAGAATTCAACAGCTCTAACATATGTATAAATATCAATAAAACATGATTCAAACAATTAACATCTTAATACACTCAAATTCAAGGAGGTACCCTCTGCATATCATTCAAATGCATAAAGAAAATGATAAGAAATGGTCATACATTCATAGGAAATCACTTGTGTCATTACCACACATCATACAATAATACTGAACATGAAGAATGGCTTGTTGTCTAAGATTTTATAAATCAGATCTGATACAAGAAAGCCAAAATGGGTGGAGATGTTTTACAAGAACACAAACACAATAGAAAAATTACAGACCGAAAACTTAAACACAGGGGATGAATCTTTGTTGCCTACTGCATTTATCAACTGACTGTGCTCAAGGTTTCTGGTCAAACATCTCTGGTTATAAGAAACTCTTCAATTCCCCAAAGTGTCGACCTTGATAATGGGTGTCTGCATTCTCTTTTATTACTCTCACTCATGCCCTAAACTGTTTCTTGAAACCACTTCCATCTACTTGAAACCGTTTCCTACTTATTGGTTCTTGGATGGTTTCTCGCCGATAAAAATGGCACCAATTAATTTTACCTAAATGAATTTCTATTATAGACCAAGATCATGGGGAAGCTAGAGGTTTACCAACACAAATATCCATCAAGCTCTACCTTGTAAAAATCCTTGCAATCATTTCTTCTTTGGCCGAAAGCTCAAAATCCTAACTGTAGAGATCATGAGCAAAAGTCATTGGATTAATATCAGTGATCAATCCTGACCGTTGATCTATTAAATGAGGGATTGTTTCATTGTACCACTAGTAATATGTCGAAGCAATCAAGGTCTGCAAAGGCATAAAACTTAGCAGCCATCGAATCATTCTCAGGGAGCTATCTTGGTCATTGATCTGCGACTTTTTAGGCTCCATGAATTATTTGTAGATCAAACAATCTCAATTGTTGATTTGAAAGAGGGAATGCGCTTTGATCTATATCGTTTATTGGTTCCACTTGCAAGAGGTAAGGGGGTAGATCTGGGTTGTTGATCAGTCCCCCTTAAAAAGGTTCGAGAGACTATCTGGATCATCAATCAGTCATTTCCATCGGAGTGGTCGGGGTCTCGGTTGCAAACATGACTTTGATGACGGGAATCTTATCCTGAATCTTGACCATTGATATGGAGTTGCCAGGGGAATTCCAATGGCATATGAAGGTCGTTGATCTAGCTTAACTAAGAGAAAAAAATCAACTAAGGCATGAACATTTTCATCCTGATGTCAGCCTGGACACATGATGCTTTCTAATTTGTTTGTACTAACGTTGATGTGGCAGGAATATGGGACACATGCCACCTGCTTTCAAGACATTTAATTTTCTATGCAACAAGTTTCACATGTCCATGTGGCAGTCGTTGGTTGGCCCTAAAAGTGCTCCACCGATGGACTGATGCGACACTTGACCAAGATGTTGTGAGGCCTGAGAGTGGATCTAAACCATTGATCAGTCCCACTTGAAAAAGTTCCAAGAAAAAATCTAGACCATCCATCAGGGGTGCCCTTCGAAGTCTTCAGGTTCTAGGTTGCAAACATGACTCCGACGAGGGGAATTCGAGGGAAAATCTCAACTGTCGATCTGGAACTGCCAGGGGAAGTCCAACGACGCATGAGCGCCATTGATCTCGGATCAACCAAAAACTAAAAATGGTTAAGGCATGAACATTATTGCGCTGACGTCACCTTGGAAACATGGAAACTCCTCATTGGTCTTCACTAACGTTGACGCGGAAGACAAGTGGGACAAATTTCACCCGTATTTGAGGTTTTTACCCATGCAATAGGAATTTTCCTCATGTCCACGTGGAAGCCTCTAGTAGGATTTCATAGTGCTTTGTTAGTGGGATGACATGGCACCTGGCCAGGGAATCTCAAAATCAGGGGTCAGATCTGGACCATTGATCTCTCAGGGGAACAACTGATAGCACAATGAAATCTGGGTGGTTGATCGAAGGTGTCCCATGAAAGTGTTATGGGATTGAGCTACAAAGAAGACTACAAAAAGGAGACTCTAAAGGGAATCATTAGTAAAAATGTGGGCCATTCATTGGAGGCCTGAGAAACTCTAAGGGTCATTGACCTAACATGGTCGAAAAAAAAAAATTGACTAAGGAAAAAATGGTCATGTTGATGTTGGCCGAGACACGTTGCGACTTTCTATTTTCCCATAGTCGGACTAACATGGTTGGGGGGGAGGACACATGTCACCCATATTTTAGGTTTTTACCTATGCATGTGGAAGGTTCCTCATGTCCATGTGAAAGCCTATGGTCAGACCTGACAGTTCCCCGCTGTCATGTCATTCTTTCATCTCCTCTGCATTTCGCCGACGACGACATCGTCATCAACACTGTGGAAACTTGTGTCAAGGGTTTCTCTTTTTCTTTTCCTGACAACGAACCTCAACCTAATATCTATCATTGGTATGTCGTCGACATGAGGATATTTGTTGAGCTATTGCCAAAAAAGGGGAAGTCCTTGATGTTTCACCGAAATCAGGAGATCTGTCGATCTAAGATCGACCATAATCCATAAATTGCTAAGGAATGAATAATGTTACGATGACATCACCATGGACACATGGAACTTTCTTAGTGGTCCGCACTGAGTTGTTGAAGTGGTATCAAAGCAGGACACGTGTCACCCAAATTTGACATATTCACTTGTGCATCCGATGGGATTCCCTTATCCACATGGTAGACAATGATTGGATTTGATAGTGCCCTGTTGGCATGCCGAGCTGTCAACTCATCCTCTTCTTATGTTTGGTTGTTGACGATGATGTCGTCGTTGACACTTTGTAA
>ML783948.1:268126-279266 GCA_009831015.1 Picea engelmannii | reverse complement strand
GGGAATTCCAATGGATTTTCCTGACGACAATTTCATCATTGACACTTTGTAACTTGAGATAAGGGGAGGGACTTCCAATGGATTTTCCTGACGACGATGTCATGGGAACTTTCAATATTTAATCAGAGTTGCATGCCAGTCGTTGATTTCTCTTGACTGCATGCGTCTAATCTATCGGGGTTCTGAAATGTTGGTGCTTGGTTCTTAGTTTGCGGTCTCATTATAATCTCCTGGGATATTAGTGCTTAAGTTATTTTGGACTGTGACAAGCCCCTTCTAGAATGCGATGAACCCCTTTTTGATTGCAACAAGCCCCTTTGGATTGCGCCAATCCCTGAGAGATCAATTTTTTCCTTATGCGCACAAGGGCATGGATTTTTTTGTTGTTTCTTAAATATTCCTTAGGAAAATTTGAATGTGAGCTATGCAAAAGCTCCTAAAACTTGAATTTTTTCCTTCAATTTGCTAGATCCTGACCTTATAACCTCGATAAACCATCATACCAGGTCATGAAAAAATATGGTACTAACATTTGTCTCTAGCGGGGACAACATATCCCTACGGTATGTTGAGAACTATAGACTAAGTGCCTTCTTCTGTTGGGTTACGGAGTCTACCTCAAAAATACATCTCCTTCCAACCTGAAAATTGATCTGATATTGGAAACGAAAATGCTCAACAACTTACAATGTTAGCAACCTACCTACTTACTTAAGTAACATAAGGTGAATGAAGTAAAAATTAAAAATTCATGAACAAAAATGAAATGGAATTATGTATGTACAACATGAGATTTTTTTGCAGTGATTAGTACTGCAAAAAATTCCTGAGGAACCTCCCATTTACAGGAGCCCCAAACAATTACACATGCAGCTGAGCTAAATCAAAAGTGTTGTTATCTTGGGCTTCAACCACTTGGAAGGGTCCAAGACAAAGATTATCAAACTTTCCATGTTTCCCTTTTTCTTTCCTTCAAGCATCCCATTTTAGGACCAAGTCCCCTTCCATAAAATTTCTTTCTTTGGTCCTTTTATCAAAAATTTATTTTATTCTTGCTTGATGAGCATGAGAATTTATTTGAACTTTCTCTCTTACCTTTTGAACTTCAATCAACTGATTAATTCTTCTCTGCATGTCATTTTATTCTTCCTCCTCATCTTGCAGTAATTTCATCACAGGGAGGCTAAGTTGAATGGGGAAAATGGATTCCAACCCATACACCAAATGAAAAGGGGAATTTCAATGGCCCTCTTAATTCTAACTATGTCTACCCAGACAACATGTTTCAAGTGGGAATCCCATGCCTTCTTATTTTGAGACAACATTTTATTGATGATATTGATAAGGTTCTTATTGGAGGATTCAACCAAACCATTTCCATGTGGATAGTAAGAAGTAGAGTGTCCCAGCTCTATGTTATAGTCTTGACAAAACTTAACCAATTTGGAAGATTTGAAGATCTCAACATTATCAACAATGATATTTCTTGGGCACCCAAATATGGCTAAGATATTTTACTTTAGGAACTTTATGATGATTTTATCGGTGGCTTCCCTTTGTAGGTATGGCCTCTACCCATTTTGTGAAATAATCTGTGGCTGTCAAATCCCATTTGTGATGTACATTTTAATTTGGATTAATCTATCAAATGAAGTCTAATCCCCACTGCTAGAAAGGTGTCTCAAATTTTATTGGTTTTAGGGGGACTAGAAACAACTAGTTCTATTTTCCTGCAAACATTTGACATTCAACACATGCTCGAACCAATCCATTTACATCAGAAAACAATGAGGGCCAATAATAATCATCTCTAAGGATCTTGTACGCAGTGTCTCTCCAAGCAAGGTGACCCCCCCCACACCCTTATGAAACTCAATGGTTATTCCCTCGATTTCTTCTTTAGTGAGTAAATTTAATAGGATTTCCATTGGGTCCTTCCAAAACAGGTTTCCCCCCAAAATGAAATACTTTATAGCCTCAATCTTGATATATATATCTCTAGATGTATCCCATGTTGGTGAGCAACATGAATTTTGCAAGTAAAAAATGATGTATTTATACCAATCAGACTGAGAAAATTTGGCATCTGACTTTAAGGATGGTTCTTTTGTTTCATCCTCTTCAAACTCTACTACTACAATTCTTGTGGACAATGCATCCAAGACTAAATCCTATTCCTTTTACTAGCTTTGTGGGATTGATCTCCACGTCATACTCCTTACTCTTAGCAATCAATTTACCTATTTTTCCCTCACTGTCAGGTTGTTTGAGGATGTCCTTTATATTGCTGGTAGGTACATAAGCTAATATTTTAGAGTGAAATATATAATCTTTGAAATCATTTAATGCTTTGACTAATGCATAATCATGTTTTTCCACGCTACTATATTTCAACTCAACACATCTCAGGGATTTTCTGAAAATTTCTATGGGTTTCTCTTGATTTATTCATTCTTCTGCAACAACACAACAACTATAGTATGAACTAATGTGAAAGAAAAAATGAGAAACTCTTTATCATAATTTGGGATGATAAGAACTAGAACTTCTCCCATGGCCGTTTTGAATTGCTGAAAGGATTCTTTAGCTTCATTTGTCCACTTGACTTCATGGTATTGTTTCTACATGTTGGTAATATGCTTCACCATTTCAATAAAATTGGGGACAAACCTTCTCATAAATCGTATTTTACATAGGAAATATTGTACTTCTTTCTTGTTCCTAGGATAAGAAATTTGTTTGATTCCCTCCACCCTTTCTGGATCTATATTCACCCCCTCTTTGGATACTATATGGCTAAGGAGATTTCCTTCTTCCATAGAAAAAAAAGACTTTTTGGGATTCAAGGACATCCCAAACTTTCTACACTTCACAAATGTTTTCCTGAAATGCTTGATGTGATCTTCATATGTCTTGGAGAAAATAGTCATGTCATCTAGGTATATGACAATGAACTAGTATCTCTCACCCACAAAAGTAATGTCCATATCTCTTTGAAAAGTTGCTCCTGCATTTATCATACCAAAAGGAATTTTTTCATACATGAAATTTCCCCATAGTGTTGTGAAGGTTGTCTTCTCTCTGTCATCTAGGTGCATGGCCATTTGGTTATATCCTGAGAAACCATCCATCATGGTTATCTTATTTTCCCCTACTACTTTATGCAATATATGATCCATCTTGGGTAGGGGATAGTTATCTTTTAATGAACATTTATTCAAGTTCCTGAAGTCCACACATAGCCTTATTTTCCCACTCTTCTTCCTCACTGGAACTAAATTAGCAACCCATTAAGAGTATCTTAAGGGGATAATAATCTGGGCATCTAATAGTTTCCTCACCTCTTTTTGAATGGTAGGAAAAAAAAGAGGGTTAACTTTCCCGAGCTTCTGTCAGGAAGGCTTAGTACCAGGTTTGAGAGGTATTCAATGATGGATGATACTGGTATCATAAGTTTTTAGGTCCTCATATATCCATGCAAAGAAATCCATGTACTCTTTGAACTGTTGCAAATACTCTTCCCTATGATCATCCAAAATATTTTTGGACAACTTAATATATTTATGATCTTTTTCAGTCCCAATATTATATTCCTCAATGCTATCATATTGGGGAAGGATAGTTGGTTTGAAAAGTACATAATTTCTATCAAACAACTTCTTCAAAGAAACCAGTCCTTTGGGTATGAAGTTATTCTTAAGATGCAAGACTTTATGATCAACCATGTAATTGCTAAATTTAGGGATCTCTTCATCCTCCTCCCCAATCTCATGTTTGGTGTCTTCTTCATCATCTAAATCAATATGAGTATTTGAAAACTCATCTATCACTTCCATGAATTCTTTGATCTGCTGATTATCTTAAAAAATTTGCCAGTATTTGATATAATTAGGAATGGAAGGCATTTATCTCATCTCGATCTCATACTTAAATTGTGGGGTGGATGGTACTTTAAAGGTATTGGCATCTACTGCTAAGGAATCGGTTGGATGATTAAACTCTCTCAAAACAATAGAAATATTAAAAGCTACATACAAATTGTTAATCTTATCCCTTACATGATTTTTGTATGCCCTCATCCTTGGATTCCTTGTTTTATAGGAACCTCTTACTTGCTGCACAACTAGATCTGAATCTCCAAATACCACCAGCTTAGTAATTTACATATTTCTTGCTGCCTCTAGGCCTAAGATCAAGTCCTCATATTCAGGTACGTTATTTATGGTCTCGAACTCAATTTTGTAAGACAAATGAACTTCTTTTTTGGTAGGGGATATGAGCACTACGTCAACCCCAACTCCTTCTCCTTCTTTTGAGAATGCACCATCAAAAAACAATTTCCATATACCATCCAATTCTTCCACGAAACTTACAATAGGATCTGCAAGCAGTGGAGTTTCATTGTACTCTTCATCACCAACATATATGGGATGATTCACAGGGTTATTTTGATCATTGACCACATAAGAAAACTTTGTCTCTTGGTACATCCTTTTGAGCTCTCCTCCAAAAATTGGTACAATGGCATAAGTCATGTCCATTTTCATAGTGCCTCCCAATTTTCGTGCCCATGTTCTGGACATCAGTATGCCATAATTTGTTGGTACATCAACCACTACCACTTCCATCATAATGCTCTTAATAGGAAGTTGGCCCAGGGTAACAACCATATCTTTAATCAACCCATAACACTTCACTTTCCTGGAATCAAATGAATAAAGGTCATGATAGGGACTGGTTATTTCCAAGACCAATTTTTCCTTGACTACTTTGTTCATCATATTGTATGATGCTCCAAAATCCGACATACAATTATGTATAATCTTATCATGAATATTCAATGTCACATAGAAGGGTGCCACCGATTCTTCTTTGTCATCAATATGGGGACCAAAAACTATGGCAGGGGACTCATGTTATACATTCAAAGTATCAAGGGGATTTGTTGATCCCTTCCCATGCATCATTTCCTCAAATTGTTTATGGTATGAGGGGTTTTTAGCTAGCTCCACAAATGACACAATAATATTTAACTTAGACAATTCACGTTCAAAATTGAAAGGTGAAACTAATCCCTCAAATTATTTAGTTTCTTTTTCCTTTTTTATAGGCTCCAAAACTTCGTATACATTAGGAATGCACAAAATCTCTTTAGATTTATCTTTGGACAACTTTGGTCCAAATTTCTTAGCCCAAGGATGACTATCTGAAACAATTGTTTTCTACCTAGTCCTGAGATCATACTTCTTATGCATCTTATCTTGTAGTGCATCAACAAAAAATGTGTACTGAGCTTAGGATAAAGCTCCTTTGTTGGGATTATCCAAGTGGATATTGGTGGCCACCCACCTTTTCCAACTAGCTCAAAACAATTTTCTGACAATTTTGGTAATTTACTATTTTTAGTAGTTTTCACTTCCGGAGCCATTTTGAGGCCCTAAACATTGTTTTTTGGTTTGCAATATGTAAGTTCCTTCAATATTGCACCTAAAATGAATCTCCTCTATGATACCTTTCCAACGGGATATCATACGCCTAAAACATAGATCGTATGCAAACGTTACGACCTAGGAAGTTGATGTACTAACTTACCCAAACGGGGCCCACGTGACATTTGGTGCTTCATCTCCTAGGGTTAGGTTTTCAGATGTCTAGGGTTTTTGGAATTCCTGCTTATTGTAAAAATGCCTTTAGAGCCTCATTGTAATCGTCTTCTTGCGAATGAGCGCATCCGTCACATCTCTTCTCGGAGATAAGCCGCCACCATTCCAACAAGCTTGTTTCCACTGCATTTTACAATTTCAGCTCATTTCGTTACTAAATAGAAAACTAGTTTTAGTGTATCTCTGTTATTTTGTGTTAAGCACCTATTAATAATCTGTATTCATTTCATTCTTCTCATTAAATCCGAATCATGGGATGACTATTAGGAATCCGTTTCTTAGGACTTAGGGACTCCTCATAATCATTTTGAGTGAGATGTATGCCATCATTCTCATATTGAAGTAAGTGGATTTCTTATGTGTATTCATCATAGCCCTCATCCACTACTTCTTAAATATTTTTTTTTATCATTGTTGGATTTTACAAGGGGTTGAATGGGTTGTTCTTCATTCCTTCTCTCCCTTCTCATGAGTTATGGATTAGAAGGTCTTCTGAAATGATTAGGGCTAGGATTCCATATTCCTCCTTCTTGAGGGGATATGTTTGCATTATTATTCTCTATCTCAAATATGGACATTTTGTTTGTTAGTTTATTGATCAATCTAGACATCTCATCCATCTTTTCTTATTAGGGTTCTCTATTCGGATCACAAGTACCACAATCTTCCCTGACCTTTTTCTTTTATACCTGATCTTGTTTTTTCTTCATCTTACCTGATGCAATCAAATTCCATTCTATGTCTATTTCATCCTCTTTCATTACTATCAGGGCCAGGGATCTTCTTTCTCTCAAGGCCATGGATAAATCAACATCAAATTCCCCAACGTACGTCACTTTGGTTGTTGGTTGTGATGGATTTATATCTGCAGGGATATTATTATAGAGCTTATTAAACCTCATGTTAAAATCATCAACAATTTCATTGGCTCTTTTCTTGAGTGAACCAAATTCATTCAGGTAGTATAGGCTATCCATTTTCTCACCCCACTGTCTCATAAAGGAAACTTCTAGAGCTGGCCAACTATCAATTGAAGCAACAGGTAACTCTCTAAACCATTTTCTAACATCTCCCCCAGAGTTTGGAAAAATAATCTCATGAATACATCATCTTTCTCTACAAACTGGTCATCTATAAAGTCTCATAAATCACTCATATTCTCTTCAGCTAAACGATTTTTATCCCCATCAAATTTGGGCAGATATTTCATGTATTTCGCAGGGAGGTCATGGGTGATTTGGGGCAGATTTAATGGGAAAAATATGGAAGTGACCCAAGGATTTCAAGGGGGTGGGGGAAGTTTATTTCCCCCAGGCATTCCTCCACCTAATCCAACACCAATATTTTGCAGAATGATGTTATGGGCTTCAAAATATAAAGGAGGAACATGGATTTTCAAGAAAGGTATGTAGGAAGGACTAACTTCCTGATTAAATTCTAGAGGAGAATTTTGGAGATCTATCAACCATTGTGAAGGAAACTTTGCAGCAGAAAGTGAATCTTCAGATATATCAGTCAGATTTACATATTAATTTTTTTTATGAATAATAGAAGGAGATATTTCTAGATAAGGGTTACCTAATAAAAAGGAGGCCTGACGTTCTCTGATGTTCCTCCAAGTCACAATCTTTTATGGATATGAATATATTGGAACCTGGTCTGGATCAGGGTGGCTTCTGGTGTGTCTTCTGGTAGAGGCCATATTGTCCTTTTGTGGAGTCTCCAGGTGAAATATTAACAACCAAGTATTTGAAGCATGTTCACCATCAAGTATCAGAGCTTACAATGTCGTATTCCAAAGAATATTTATTCAACTTATGTCCCCTACAACGATGCCATTTCAAATGTTATCCCTCGAGATGTTCTAGTATATTATTGGAATGATGTTGAGGCATCCCAGGGGCCAAGACACATGATGAATCTTATGGCCATATTTGCAATAAGATATTTATGAAATATTTGGGAAGTTTTTCCCTCTCTCTCAATTCCTCTTCTGAAATTATAGGACCTTAAACAGTCTCAACTCAAATTAAAAATGATCTCAACTATTAGAGGCATATGTTTATGATTTTTTCAGACAATCAAGATTTAAAAAGAGGATGAACTGATGAATTATAAGAAAAACAAGATAGACATACAAGGAACTATTGAGAATGAATTGTGTAGCTTATGGAAATAGAACAATGTTCTTAGCAATTAAGAATTCAATAGCTCTAATAGATGTATACAGATTAATAAAACATGCTTCAAGCAGTTAACATCTTAATACACTCAAATTCAAGGAGGTAACCTCTGCATATCATTCAAATACATAAAGAAAATGACAAGAAATGGTCATACATTAAGAGGAAATCACTTATGTTTCATTACCAGACATCATACATTAATATGGAACATGAAGAATGGCCTCCTCTCTGATATTTTATAAATTAGATATAATATAGGAAAGAAAAAACAGGCAGAGATGTTTTACAAGAACACAAACACAATAGAAAAATTACAAACTGAAAACTTATACGCAGGGGATAAATCTCTATTGCCTGTTGCATTTATCAACTGACTCTGCTCATGGATTCTGGTCAAAATCTCTTCAATTCCCCAAAGTGGTGACCTTGGCAATCACTGCCTACGTTCTCTTTCATTTCTCTCATTCATGCCCTAAAATGCTTCTTGAAACCACTTCCAACTTATTGAAACTATTTCCTTCTTCTTAGTTCTTGGATGGTTTCTCATGGGGAAGCTGGAGGTTTATTAGCAAAAATATCCATCGATCTCTACCTTGTAAAAATCGTTGCAATCATTTATTCTTTGGCTAGAAACTCTAAATCCTAACTACAAAGATCGTACGACTCAACATCAGTTGGATCAATCTCAACGATCAATCCCGACCACTGATCTCTTAAATGAGGGCCTATTTCATCAGACCGCTAGTAATCCATTAGAGCAATCAAGGTACGCAAAGGTGTAAAACTTAGCAGTCGTCAGATCATTCTCAGGGAGCTATCTCAATCATTGATCTTTGAATTTTTAGGCCCCATGACGTATTTGTAGATCGAGAAATCTCGACCATTTATTTGAAAGCGGGAGTGTGCTTTGATATGTACCATTGATTGTCTCCACTTGCAAGAGGTCTAGGAGAAAATCTGGGTCATTGATTGGTCCCCTTTAAAAAGGTTCGAGAGAAGATATATATCATCAATCAGTCATGTCCATCAGAGTGGTCGAGGTCTGGGTTGCAAAAAGGACTCCGACAAGGGGACTCCGAGCCTAAATATTGACCGTTGATATGGAGTTTCTAGGGGAAGTTTGATGACGTATGAGGGTCGTCGATCTAGCTTGAACAAGAGAAAAAAATTGACTAAGGCATGGACATTTTCATGCTGATGTCACCCTAAAAACATAGTGCTTTCTAATTGGTCCATACAAATGATGATATGGCATGAAGATGACACACATGTCACCTGATTTCAATACATTTACTTGTGTATGCAGCGAGTTTCACATGTCCACATGGAAAGCGCTGGTTTCTGTGAAAGTGCTACATTGGAAGGCTAATGCAACATGCGAACATTATGTTGTGCAGCCTAAGAGTGGATCTAGACCGTTGATTGGTCCTGCTTGAAAGAGGTCCAAGAACATATCTATACTATCCATCATGGGTTCACTTCAAAGTCTTTGGGGTCTGGGTTGCAAATAGTACTCCGACGAGGGGAATTCAAAGGAAAATCTAAATCGTCGATCTAGAACCATCGGGGGAATTCTGACAATGCACGATAATCGTTGATCTTAGATCAATCGAAAACCAAAAATGGTTAAGGAATGAACATTATTGCGCTGACGTCACCCTGGAAACTTGGCAACTCCTTATTGGTCTTCGTTTACGATGACCTGGTATACAAGTGGGACACATGTCACTCGTATTTGAGGTTTTTACCCATGCAATAGGTGAGTTCCTCATGTCCATGTGACAGACTCTAGTAGGCTCTGACAACGCTCTTCTAGAAGGATAACATGACACCTTACTGGGGAAGTTCAAAATCAGGGGTCAGATCTGGATTGTTGATCTCTCAAGGGCATGAATGATAACATGATTAAATATGGGTTGTTGAATGGAGGTGTCCCATAGGAGGGGTCTGGGCTTGAGATGTAAACAAGACTCTGAAGAGAGGACTCCAAATGGACTCAACAACACAAATATGGACCGTTCATTAGAGGCCTGGGAATCTCTGAGGGTCATCGATCTAACATGGTCCAAAAAAATTTGATGAAGGAAAAAAGGGTTGTGTTGATGCCATCCTGGACACGTGGTGAATTTATGTTTTCCCACGGTGGTACTGACGTGGCTGGGTAGCAGGACACGTGTCACCTGTATTTGAGGTTTTTACCTATGCATGTGGTGGGTTCCTCATGTCCACATGGTAGCCTTTGGTAGGCTCTGACAATGCCTCGTTTTCATGTTGTGTTGTCAGCTCCTACTTATTTCTCTGATGGAAACATCATCGTCGACACTATGGAAACTTGCACCGAGGTTTCTCTTTTCCTTTTCCCGAAAAATGACCCTCGACTTGATCTCGATCGTTGGTCTGTCACTGATGCGAGGAGATTTTTTCATTTGTCGTTGGAACAGGGGAATTCATTGATCTTTCACCAAAATCAGGAGATCCATCGATCCAGGCTCGACCAAAAGACAAAAATCGCTAAGGAATGAATAATATTACAATGACGTCACCCTAGACATGTGGCGCTTTCTCAGTGTTTTGCACTAAGGTTCTGAAGTGGCAGCCAGGAAGGACATGTGTTAGACATATTTGACATATTCACCTATGCATTTGATGGGCTTCCCCTACTCATGGGGAAGGCGGTGATTGGCTCTGATAGTGCCCCGCTGGCATGTCAAGTTGTCAACTCATCCTCTTCTTATCTTTGTTCACCGACACTGAAGTTGTCATCGAAACTTTGTAACTTGAGATAAGGGGGGGGGACTTCCAATGGATTTTCTCGACGATGAAGTCATGGGCCCGTTAAATTATAAATCAGAGTCGCATGTCATCCATTTATTTCCCTTTCCTACATTCGTCTCATCTGTCAGGATTCTAAAATGTTGGTGCTTGGTTCTTAGTCCATAGTCTCTTCATAAGCTCTTGGTATGTTAGCACTTAAGTTCTTTGGGACTACAGAAAGCCCCTTTTGGACTACAACGAGCCCCCTTTAGACTACGAAAAGCCCCTTTGGACTGTGCCAAGCCCCGAGAGATTAATTTTTTTCTTATGTGCACAAGGGCATGTATTTTCTTATTGTTTCTTAAATTTTCCTTAGGAAAATTTGACTGTGAGTTGTGCAGAAGCTCATGAAACTCGAATTTCAACCTTCAACTTGCTAGATCCCTACCTTGTAACCTCAATAAGTTTTCACACCAGGTCAGGAACAAATATGGTACTAATAAGCTCACCATCCTATATGTACATTTACATTTACAA
>ML783948.1:174030-268076 GCA_009831015.1 Picea engelmannii | reverse complement strand
TATTTATGCATTGTCCTCAATGAATCATATACACATGTACATACAAAATTTCAAGAGTATTCAAAAGATGTGGATACTCTACCTGCATAGCATCCTCGTGCTCCCAAGTTGCATCCTAAAGATCGTATCAGGTCCATTAGACCTTTACCATCTCCATGGATCGATTCCAGAGCTGTTTGATTTTTTGATCCAACATGCAAACCAATCACACTCGAAAATCCCCTTCTGGCTCCACTTGAATCACATTCCAATCAATAATATGATAAGCGTCAGGAACATACTTTTTAAGTAATACTACATGGAAAAAATTGTGAATACACAAGGATGCAGGAAATGAAAGAATATATGCGATAGAACCATTCCTCTCTAGGATTTCAAATGGCCCATAGTAGCACGATTCCAACTTAAAAAAAATTCCCAACTTCAAAGAACTACATCTGGCTTTCACTTTTAAGAACACATGGTCACCCATTTTAAAGTCTTTATGGGTTCTGCCTTTATTTGTGTAGATTTTCTTAATGTGTTGGGCAGCCTTTGAATTCTTCCTTATCTTTACCATTTGCTCCTCCATTTCATGGAGCAGATCTAGCCCAACCACTGTGTGGTCTTTTGGGTTTTCCCAACTCATTGGCATTATGCACTTTCTACCATAAAGTGTCTCAAACAGGCTCATCGTTAAATATGCTTGATTCCCATTGTTTTAAGAAAACTTTACCAAGTGAAGGTAGTGTTGTAACCTAGGTCTGCACCCCTGCCTCTCCTCTCTCATTTCCCTATGCCTTCATCAAATTTTTCCTCTTCTAGTCGGTCAAGTCAATTTCCCATTTGTTAAATGACTTGGTTTTCCTTATTGTCTTGCTTGACTGATTCTTTGTACAAGATTATTTCTGTTTTCCTTGAAAGATAATTGCATGTATGGTTTGAGTTTGAAATGCTTCCCATTATGTTTTCCATTGATTGAGCTCACAGCAGGTCGACCAAGCCTTTTTGTATGCACATAAAATGCCCGTGGACAAAACACATCAATTTAGAGCGATCATTTTCGGGCCTAGATTACCAAAACGGACATGGTAACTTTCAACGATAAAGATCCAACAGGCCAATCAGATCAACAACTTGCGTGCATTCAGAGTTTCAAAGTCACACAAGGCTTAACAACAAAACATAAGCCCCGAAGTGTTGAAGTGCTGAAGTGTCGGAGGCACTTGGAACTTATCCACTGAGGACACATGGCATTCATTTCAGGCCACCACATCACTCCGGACCCGTACTACTCTGGGAGAAATTCATGCTTCACAATCCAAATCTCCTGAAGTCTAAAGTGTCGAAGTGATGAGAGACTGCCATGTCAGTTTGGGAGAAAGTCACTTCGGGAGATATTCATGCTCCCCATTCAAAATCTCCCAAGCTCTAAGAAATTTGTTCCATCGCTAAATCCAATAGGGGATTTCTAATATGGAAGACGAATAGAACTTTAGCAGGGGCGCCAAAATAACAGGGTTACCCAGATCGCAGAATGCAACACGATCGATGACCACACTTCATTATGGGGACGGAAAATGCTCGAATGGTAAAATCCTAGAGAGGTCCCGCAATTGAAACCATGGTATAGCTTGAGAGGTACGTGGTAGTTGGTGGTGGATTGTGGGAGTTGGAAAGGTGTGGATCATTGTTGTGCTACTTATATGTTTAGTATAATGTACTCATTAATTATCAATTCGGGATTCATAATCAACAGAGTTACAAGACACCAATAAGAAAGGTAATTCTAATGTCATGAGTATAGAACTATTCTAGATTATGCATGTTGGAAACAAAGAAAACTAGCAAACAAAAACACACTTTGGTTGTCTTTCATAGAGAGGCTATCTACTCCACTAGGGAACATGCAAGTATGAGATGGATTTATTTTGACAGATTCAACTCTGCTATCTGACCCAGGAAGCTAATCATGCAATCACACTCTAAAAAGGGGAATCACACATCAATCATCAAGACATAGCATGGGCAGTTCAATAATCAACATATTGGGTATGTTTTGGTTCACAATATTCTATTGTGAACTTCACTAGTTCTTTTCCAAATACGTTTGACTAATTCTATCAACATACATGTCCATTAGGCAAAATCAATTTCATAAGAACATAAACAAAACATATGAAAAACATATTAAGTAAGGATCTCTAAGCAATCATATAATTGAAATCCTAGACTGAACTATACTGCTATCATTTGAAAGAATCAAGATTCAGCTAATCTCATGATTATGCTACTGAAATCAAATGCTAACACTAATCTACAAAGATGCTGACCTTTGTTGGGCGGTGGGCCCTTGCCACTTCAACAGGTCAGTGACTGGAGTCTACAGTAAGTTTGCTTTCAATCCACACATCACTCTTACTCAAACCTCAAAACATAGAATTAAACTATGCTAACAACTCAACTCACATTCATTCATAAACGATCAAGACATGGAAATAAATGACATCCTTCTATTAAACTTCAACTCAGAATATGTTCTACAATATGTAACGCTACTTCACATGCTGTGTTATTCTACCTATCTACTACTTCCACCATCCTTGCCATGACTATTTAAACAATCTTAGTCGTGAAACACAAGGAGGTGAAATCTTTAGCAGATCAGTCAATTATCAAATTTATATATTCGGTTACATATTTTAAGCTTCATCCTCATAACACGAAGTGTATGAGGATGAAGCAATAAAAAAACTAACTTAACATAGCCTTGCTAGAGCTTTGATGATTCAACAAACATCCAACAATTATCTTGGGCATGATCTGGAGATAAACTTGGTATGTTATGCTTCCTGTATTGGTACCAGATTGTGACAGGTGAGATTCGGTAGATGGTACCGGATCCGAAAAACACGCAAGTGGTTGGTACCGGACTAGAACAGTCTGTGACCATTGGTACCAGATAACGATAGTGAATGGTTTGGTACCGGATCTGAATGGAAGGTGCACTTGGTACCGAATTTAGACATTGGCAATCTGGCGCATAAGTACCAAATGGCTGAGATGATACAGAAATACCAGACTCATCTAGAGGTCAAAGGTTACACGTGGAAATTTAAAACATTAGTACATGAAATATTTAGTCTCCTAGCTCAATAAACCACAAAATGCATGAATTCAATTATACTTTACCTTATGACCTTAGCTAATGGTAGTGTTCTTTGTCATTTATCCAAGCTTAGGTAGGCCAAAAAGGTATAAATGAGGAGTATAATAGGGTAGTGGGGATGTAAATTTAGAGGATCAGTTTAGAGGCCAAAAAGGTATAGCTTGAGAGGTACATGGAAGTTGGTGGTGGATTGCGGGAGTTGGAGCGGTGTGGATCACCACATCACTCTGAGATATTTTCATGTTGCACAACCAGTCATCTCCAGTGGTCTCCAACAATGCACGTGCATGCCATGATCAATGCATAACTCGACTCTTTCACTCTGAATTAGTTTCTTCCAAAGTCTTATTTCATTCCATCACATGCGTCAATCCAGTTCCATTACTAGTAGTGGTTTTCAATTATTCAGTTCAAGACTCTTTTTAGTTTAGAGCATAATAAGTTGTCTTCTGTGATAAGAACCACTCTTTTTTATTAAGTCAAGTGTGAAGTATACATTATTGTACTCTAGCAGTGTTTTAGTCAAGTTAATATTTTTTCTATAATTGTTAATGTAGAGTTAAGTCTCAGTCCCAAATGGACGAGAGCCTCCACAACTCTGATAAATATGAAGTTTCTGTATGTTTAGGAGGTTGAGTTTTTGGGGGAAAGGATAACAATACAACTGGTTGGACCCGTTCGATGCATGGATTATAACTCTCTACCTGGTGAACATACTCTTGATGACAATGTTTCATTCAAATCTTCATGTGTTTCTAGTTTTTGATTTGTGCAAAGTACATTTCATTTCTTTCAGCTATTGTGTAACTTGTCTTTATTGATATGGAACCTATGAAAACAACTAATGCTTGGTGAAGACTTTATTTTATCGCAACCTGAGGGAGTAATTGTGTTTTTGATACATGTTTAATGTCTTGAAATGATATTTTAAGTATCAAACTTCTTGCAACAAATTATTCATTGAGTGGTTTGTTGTTTCCCTTTGTTTTTATTGTTTCACTTGTCTATCATTTGTGTGCCACCATCCAAGGAGGACCCTTATCCATATAATTTTTCCAACCCCAACCATGCTCTTTTATTGGTAGAACCAACCCTCTAGATGACCAACAAAATTAAAAAGGAAACCAACCATTCCAAACTTGAGGTGGCCTAGCTCTGCCCTTTAGTAGTCAGGTGTAGATTTTAGGACCAACATCTTTTGGTGCCATTGCTGGGGAACAGAGTAATGAAATATCTTTCCCTGGGAGAATGAAATTGAGTAGATCTGACCTTTGATGGTGAACAAAGATCATACACAGACAGACTGCCATCTTTCGCCTGACAACTCCACTGAGTAGAATTTATGAAAGAAATACTGGTGCCTAGATAAGGACTCAATAGATCAAAATCTGAACACATCAAATCCACCAAGGGTCATCCTAAACCTGAGAAGGACATAGTAGTCTCTAAGACAGAAAGGAAACTGATAAAATCCACCATACCTCAGAGATATACCTCCTCCCTCAAAGGTAAATCTCTTCCCAAAGAGTCTACTTCTCTTCATCATCACAAGCAGCTTGAATTTGCCAGCCCTGAAAATCACAATTCAAAGGAACCTCAAACATCTTCAACTCCTGAATCTACTTCAAAATCTAGTCCAACATCCACCCCTGTAGCTCCCATAAATATTCAGATTCCTATTTCCCAAGCCATGGCTGCTAACATTATGAATGCCATAATTGCTGCAAGATATGCACCCCTAGTTCTTCCTATAGGCTTACATGCACTCTCAGCCACAGATTACATGAAATATTTACCAATATATAATGGGGAAGGTGATGTCACTACTGAGGAACATATGGTATCCTTTTACAACTTTGCAGACAACTTTAACATTGACTATGCAGATGTGTGGATGAGGGTTTTTATGCAGATTCTGGATGGGGAAGTAAGGAAATGGTTTTGAGGTCTTCCTCCAGCCTCCATCGCAGATATTGAGGCATTAGATGAAGATTTCATAAATCAATGGGGATATAAGAGAGATTATCTCTACTATATCACTGAGTTTGGGGCTCTAAAGAGAAAGAATGGTGAATCTATTTCGGGCTTCACCAAGAGATTCAATAACATGTATGGTAGAATCCCATATGAGATCAAACCAACTGAAGCCTCTGCCAAGATCACTTATGCCAATGCATTTGATGCATAGTTCTCCCTTCTGCTGAGGGAGAGAATATCCACCACCCTGTTGTCCATGCAGGAAGCAACCATTGAGTTTGAATCCAATATCTTGGCATCAGACAGGTTAAAGACTAGATCTGATAAAGACAAGAAGAAACAGAGAGAATATTCCCCTGTCTCCTCTAATTCAACCACATCTGATCCCAAACTTGATGAAATGACCACAACTTTGAAGGATCTGACATATGAAATAACTAAGCTGAAATGAGAATCTAAACAACCAAACATGGATTTTCAAGGGGTTGGAAATAGAAATCCAAATCAGTTCAGAAGGCCTAATGATGCACCTCAGATAATGCAGGGAGAAAGGAGGAATGTTGATGATCAAAGGGTAGCGCCTCCTTTCCAAGACAATCAGATTGAGGAGATAGATGTAGACAACGATGTTGTAGATGATTATGTTTTACTTTTCAATGAAACGGATTATTATACCAGTCACTTAAGGAAACAAGAATATGAGGTAGCACAACTGTCAAATCAGTTTGATAATCAGATAGAGGAAGAGGGAGTTATTCAAGGCCAACCCCAGAAGAAATATGATTTGAGGAAAAGAGTGGGGGATACCAAAGCTACTACCTCTGATAAAAAAAAGAAGAAGATGAATTCCTTCCCAAGCCAAATCCAAGAAATGATATGTCATCCAAAGCTCAATAACTTCCCCCACCTAAACTTGTAGTCCCTGAGATAAAGGAAGCTGATAGGACACCAACCTATTTCATCCTAGAACATGAGTTGAGAAAGATCAATATCCCTATGCCTTTGACAGAATTAATGAAGAACGAACCTTTCAAAAAATCTATCATGAAAGTTCTGCAACCAACTACTTCTATTGTATCTTCTGATGTAATTAGTCTGTAGGATGAGAACCCAACCATTAATGTGGGTCCACACATTGAGGATGGCTTTGATGCTTCTCCACCATTCTATATATATTTAAATTTCCATGATAAGATCTTGCATAACTGTCTTATGGACTCAGGAGCCTCGCACAATGTTATGCCCAAAGTTGTCATGGAAGAACTAGGTCTAGAGATCACCATACCCTACCAGGACCTGTACTCCTTTGATTCTAAGAAAGTAAAATGTCTGGGATTGATAAAGGATATGGTGGTTTCTCTGGCACAATTACCAATGAAGAGTGTAGTGATGGACATTGTTGTGGCTGACATTCCCCCAAAGTTTGGTATGCCCTTATCCAAAACTTGGGCTAAGAAGGTTGGAGGATCATTACAAATGGACCTCACTTATGCCACCATCCCTATGTTCGGAGAGGAACATAGGAGGCTATACAAAGAGGTAATATTATCCTACATTGTCAGTGACCATCAGAACCCAAGCAATCACCCAATTTATGTTGTTGAGGGTGAGATCGACTCATTTGGTTTTCATTTAAATGATGATGAAACCAAAATTTCAATTAGCCAACGCAAAGATCAACCACTAACAGATCAACAAAACAAAGTATGGAATATGTATTTCGATGGATCTTCATCAAAATAAGGATCTAGGGTAGGTATACTCCTCATTTCCCCTTCACAAGAGTTAATAATGCTCTCCTATAATATGGAGTTTGAAACTACTAACAATATAGCTAAATATGAATCTTTGGTGTTGGGATTGAGGGTTGCCAAAGACATGGGCATTGACTGTTTAGCAGTTTTTGGTGATTCCGAGTTAATCATCAATCAAGTTAAGAACATATATCAAGATAAACAACAAAGGCTCAAGCAATACAGAAACAAGGTATGGGACTTGATCGACTATTTCTTTCTAGCATTTAATATATCCTTCATCCCCAGAGAGGAGAATCAGAAGGAAGATTCTTTGGCCTTGGCTACCAACACTTTTAGACCTCCCATTGGTCCAAATATTAAATATCAGGTGGAAATCAGACATAGGACAACCATACCAGACAACATAAATAATTGGAAAGTCTTTAGTGATGATCTAGAGCTGCAAAGGTTTCTACATACCATTGACGAATTCTCCAATACCTCAATCGACCAAGAAATCCAAGAAGGTGAAAATGATGAATCAGAAAATCAACAAACATCTCATCTACTAAAGACAATAGCTAGCCACGATATTGTGGAGCTGAAATCCAATCACATTCCAAGAGGACTAGTGCCACTAGAGAGGTTGTTTGACAATAATGATGTTTCCAAAGAAGTTGCCATGAATAATCAAGAAGAAGAGATAATAGATTGCAATATTGGGACCACTGAGAATCCCAAGATTATCAAGTTGTCCAAAGCATTAGCTGCATAACAAACAGTCAGGTATGTCAGTCTCATCAAAAGGTTTGCTAACACTTTTGCTTGGTCATATGAGGATTTAAATACATTTTACACTGACATAATCTAGCACAAGATACCTTTGAAGGCTGGATCCAAGCCATTTAGACATAAGATTTAGAAATTTAATCCCATGCTAATGTCCATAATCCAGAAAGAGCTGAAACAAATGTTGGATGCAAGGATTATTGTACCATTGAGGTACTCAAACTGGGTGGCCAACTTGGTACCTGTGAGAAAGAAAAATGGGGCAATACGCTTGTGTGTCGATTTCCGAAACCTCAACAAGTGTTCTCTAAAGGACAATTACCCCATCCACAAGATGGATCATATTTTACAGAGGGTGGTAGGTTCCCACAGGATTTCCTTGTTATATGGATACTCTGGTTATAACCAGATAGAAGTGTATGAAGAGGACAAAGAAAAAACAACATTCACCACCCCATGGGGAACATTCATGTACAACAAGATGCCTTTTGGGCTGATGAATGCAGGGGCCACTTTTCAGAGGGCCATGGACATAGCTTTCATGGGGGAAAAGTACAAATTTATGGTTATATATTTGGATGACGTCACCATTTTCTCCAAGTCTGATGATGAACATTTGCAGCATCCGGAGCAGGTTTTCCAGAAATGCAGGAGATAAGGAATATATTTGAATCTTAGAAAGTCCCACTTTTCCATGCCAAAAGGGAAGCTCCTAGGCCACATCATATTAGTAGGATGTATAAAAATTGATCCGAAGCGAGTCTATGCCATTCAAGAGATTGAAATCCACAGAAATAAAAAGGCTATCCATTCTTTCATTAGCAAGATAAACTTACTAAGGCGCTTTGTGCCAAATTTCGCTGAAATCCTGAAGCCTATCACTAAAATGTTGAAGAAGGATGCTGTGATAAAATGGTCACCAGAGGAAAAATCAGTATTCCAAAGGATCAAGCAGGCTTTAGTTGAAGCCCCTGTATTAGCCAAACCTGACTATGCCAAATATTTCTTCATCTTCTCCTTCTCTTCTGAGGACACCATTGTTGTTGTACTACTACAGAAAAATGGAGAAGGGCATGAACAACCCATAGCCTTTTTTAGAAAATCCCTTTGAGATGCTGAGTTGAAATATGATATATTAGAAAATCATGCTTATGCGTTGATCAAAGCAGTCAAGGCCTTTAGGGTATATGTGTTACAGTCTATCCTAACAACCTTTTTTCCTAGCAGCAATGTCAAAGATATTCTAGTCTAGCTAGATAGTGAGGGGAAGAGAGGGAAGTGGATTGTCAGAATATTGGAGTATGACCTACACATAAAACCAACCAAGATGATCAAGGGACAAGGAATTGCCAAGTTTCTATTAGAATGAAATTGTAAGGTGCTATAATTACATCAATTTTTCACCCAATTAGATGCACCCATCATACGTCCTGGACAAGACAACATGCATGTATTTGAAAATTACTCCTCTTCACCTTGGTATAGAAACATCATTTATTTTCTACATCATATTGAATGTCCACCAGATGTGAAGAAGACAAATGACAGGTCCCTCAAATTGAAGGCTACCAAATTTTGCATCTCAAACCAGAACTTGTATTGGAGGGATCTTGCTAGCATCCTGTTAAAATGCCTTGATGAAAATGAAGCCAAACAAGTGACAATAGAAATACATAGAGGAGTATGTGGAGGAAACAAACATTGGAAGGCCACAACTCTCAATATCCTAAGGGAAGGGTACTACTGGCCCACCCTTTTCTTTGATACATTTACTATTGTTAGGGCCTGCAATGAATGCCAGAAATTTGCAGGGAAACATAAGTTACTATCACCACCCCTAAAACCTATCACTGCTATTGGTCCATTTGAACAATGGGGGTCAGAATTAATGGGTGAGATAAATCCACCCTCCAGTGGGAAACACAAGTGGATTCTCACTGCCACTAACTATTTCACCAAGTGGATCGAGGTTGTGCCCACCAGGAATGCCACTAACAATGTGATCATGAATTTCCTGGAAACCAATATTTTTGCCAGATTTGATTGCCCCAAAAAGATTATAACAGAAAATTCCCAAGAATTCAAGTCCAAAGACATGGCTGACTTATGTGGTAGTCATAACACTTCCTTGACACATTCCACACCCTATTACCCTAAGGGGAATGGTCTGGAAGCGTCATCAAACAAAAATCTCTTCAGGATTATCAAGAAGTTGTTGATAAAAAACAAGAAATATTGGGACTCTAAACTCAAATATTATTTGTGGGTCGACAGAATCAACACCAAGAAGTCTTTGGGAACCTCTCCATTTTAGTTTTTCTATGGTGTAGACATTGTTTTTCCCACCCATCTTGGTATACCAGTCCTAAAATTATTGCAGGAAGAGATTGAGGATCCAAATGACATCCAAAGGAGAATATTCCATATTATAGAGGTTCAACAAAAGAGAGAAGCAATGGATCAGATGACTGAAGCATACCAGAGCAAGATCAAATCATCCTTTGACAAGAAAACCAAGAAGGATATCTTTCAACAAGGTGACCTGATCTTGAGGTGGGATGCCAAAAGGGATGACAATTCCAATCACGGTAAGTTTGATAACCTCTGGTTTGGCCCTTTTAAGGTGGTTGAGGTTCTGTAAAATAACACATTTATCTTACATAACCTAGACGATACAAAGATCTTCGGAGGCTGAGTAAATGGGCGCTTTCTGAAACACTATTTTGTTTAAGGATGAGGGAAGGTCCCTGTTGTACCATATATGCTTTCCTTTTGTTTTTTCATTTGATTAGTTAGTTGTGTGCGAATAAAGACTCCATATCCCAACAAAGGAACTGGGTTTTAGATGAAGTTTCAAGTTTTAGTAAAGACTCCATAGCCCAACAAAGGCACCGGGGTTAGCTTCAACGTTAATTTTTAGAGATGCATGGCTGGCAGACAGAACAAAGGTAAGGAAAGGGAGGTGGGAGAAAGATAATAAATTCAAAGGCATTGATTTGTTGTTCTTAGCACCTCACAAGGAAGTGTTATCCCCGATTAGATCCAATGTTGTAATCTAGGTCTGCACCCCTGCCTCTCCTCTCTCATTTCCCTATGTCTTCATCCAATTTTTCCTCTTCTATTCGGTCAAGTCAGTTTCCCATTGTTAAATGACTTGGTTTTCCTTATTGTCTTGATTGACTGATTCTTTGCACATGATTATTTTTGTTTTCCTTGAAAGATGATTGCATGTATGGTTTGATTTTGAAATGATTGTCATCATGTTTTCCATTGATTGAGCTCACATCAGGTCGACCAAGCCTTTTTGTATGCTTAGCAAATGCCCATGGACAAAACACAACAATTTAGAGTGGTCATTTTCATGCCTAGATTGTCAAAACAGACATGGTAACTTTCAATGGTAAATATCCAACATGCCAATCAGATTAACGACTCACGTGCATTTGGAGTTTCAAAGTCTTGAAAGGATTAACGACCAGACAGAAGCCCTGAAGTGCCGAAGCGCTGAAGTGCTGGAGGCACTTGACACTTATCCGTTGAGGACACATGGTATTCATTTCAGGCCACCACATCACTCCGGGCCCATACTACTCCGGGAGAACTTCATGCTTCACAATCCAAATCTCCTAAACTCCGAAGTGCCGAAGTGACGAGAGACTTCCACGTCATTCTGGGAGAAAGTCACTTCGGGAGATATTCATGCTCCTCGTTCAAAATCTCTCGAGATCCAAGAAATTTTCTCCATCACTAAATTAGATAGGGGAGTTCTAATATGGCAGACGGATATAACTTTATCATGGGTGCCAAAATAGCAGGGTTACCCAGATCGCAGATTGCAACACGATCGACGACCACACTTCATTGCGAGGATGGAAAATGCTCGAACGGTAACATCCTAGAGAGGTCCCGCAACTAAAACCATGGTATATATTGAGAGGTACGGGGTAGTTGGTGGTGGATTACGGGATTCAGAGCGGTGTGGATCCAAACCGCCCTTGACAACTTCTAAAATCACGTGCTTAGATGACGTCAGTTTACCATGTCACTCTGGGATATTTTCATGCTACACATCCAGTCATCTCTAGTGGCCTCCAACAATGCGCGTGCATGCCATGATCAATGAATAACTCAACTTTGTCACTTCGAATCAGTTTCTGCCAAAGTATCAGTTCATTCCATCACATGCATCAGTCCAGTTCCATTACTAGTAGCGGTTTTCAATTATTCAGTTCAAGACTCTTTTTAGTTTAGAGCATAATAAGTGGTCTTCTGTGTGATAAGAAACACTCTTTTTATTAAATCAAGTGTGAAGTATACATTGTTGTACTCCAACAATGTTTTAGTCAAGTTAATAAGTTGTTCTACAATTGTTAATGTAGATTTAAGCCTCAGTCCTAGATGGACGAGAGCCTCTGCAACTCTAATAAATATGCAGTTTTTGTATGTTTAGGAGGTTGATTTTTTTGGGGAAAGGATTGCAATACAAAAACTGGTTGGACCTGTTCGATGCATGGATTAAATCTCTCTACCTGGTGAACATACTCTTGATGACAATGTTTCGTTCAAATCTTCATGTGTTTTTATCTTATCTTGAATATAGTTTTTGATTTGTGCAAAGTACATTTCATTTCTTTCGGTTATTGTGTAACTTGTCTTTATTGATATGCAACTTGTGAAAACAACTAATGCTTGGTGAAGAATTTTTTTTATTGCAACCCGAGGGATTAGTTATGTTTTTGATACATGTTTAATGTCTTGAAATGATATTTTAAGTATTAAAATTCTTGCAATAGATTATTCATTGAGTCGTTTGTTGTTTCCCTTTTTTTTTTTTCACTTGTCTGTCATTTCTGTGCCACCATCCAAGGAGGACCCTCATCCGTATCACTTTTCCAACCCCAAACATGCTCTTGTCTTGGTAGAACCAACCCTCTAGATGACCAACAAAATTAAAAAGGAAACCAACCATACCAAACTTGAGGTGGCCTAGCTCTGCCCATTAACAGTCAGGTGCAGACTTTAGGACCAATAGTTAGTCTTCCCATTTTTATGGTTTATCCATCACATATATCCCCAACATGTCCTCAATCACCCAATTTAACCTCTCTATTTGTCCATCTATCTCAGCATGATATGTTGTGCTAAAGTTCATATTTGTCCCAAATCCTTTGAATATCCCTTTCCAAAAGTTCGAGGTGAACTTGGAATCTCTGTCAGACACAATTGTCTTAGGTATACCATGCAACTTAGCAATTTCTCACATGTATATTTCAGCAATGTTTGCTTCCTTGTGCATTGACTTCACTGGAATAAAATGAGTAGCTTTAGTAAGTTTTTCCACCACTATATGTTGCTTAGCATTCCTAGGTAGCTTAGTAATAAAATCCATGGTCACAACTTCCCACTTCCACTCAGGAATGGGCAAAGGTTGTAGCAAACCACTTGGATGTTTGTGCTCAGCCTTGACCTTTTGACATTCAAGGCATCTAGCAATAAAATAAATAACTTCCTTTTTCATACCTGACCAATAGTATTTCTTTTTGACCACGACAATTGTATTTTGGTAACCTGGGTATCCTACATAAGGAACCTTATGCATCTCTAACAATAAAATAGTTTTCAATTCTAGATCATTTGGCACATAGACTCTGTGTCTAAACATGAGGATTACATCCTCTTTCAGCTCATAACCTTCCAATTTCTACTGCGACATACATTGCTATAAGTCGCCTTTATGTCCACATAGTGTTGATCTTATTTGGAAACTTATAAAATTCTATCGCACAAATCCAATTTGTACATGTTAATGGTTGTAGCATGCATCTCGAGCACCCTCCTGTTGAGTGTGTCAACCACCTTGTTCTCTTTTCCTCTAATATGGTTTTTGTTAAAGTGATACTCATTGAGGAATTCTAACCACTTGCTTTGTCTAGAATTTAAATTTAGTTATCCAAATAGATAATTTAGACCCCTATGGTCTATTATCATCTCAAATATTTTACCGATGACATAGTTCTGCCACATCTTCAAGGCATGCACTATGGCTACTAATTCAACGTCATGAGTAGCATAGAGAATTTCATGCTCTTTTAACTTTATTGATTCGTAGTATATCACATGTCCATTCTGATTAAGGAATCCACCGATCCCTTCCTTGCATACATCCATGCACACAACAAAGTTTGCATCTGGATCAACAATTCTTAGAATTGGTGCACTTGTCAACAAACTCTTCAAGTGCTGAAAAATCCTTGCACAATTTGGAGTCCATTCAAATTGCACACCTTTATTTTACAAGGATGTAATTGGATGCACTATTTTTGAGAATCTTTCAACAAAACTTCTGTAATAACCTGCAAGTCCCATGAAGGACCTAACCTCTATGAAATTTCTTGCTGTCAGCCATTCTTCAATGGATTTTATCTTTTCTAGATCCACAACTATTCCTTCCCTGGAAATGATATGACCCAAATAATGAATCTATCGTTGATAAAATAAGCATTTTCTCAACTTTGCATAAAGTTCATGCTCCCTCAATACCTGTAGTACCATCCTCAAGTGTTGCTCGTGATCTTCTTTAGAATTTGAGTAAATAAGTATACCATCCATAAATACAATAACAGACTTATCTAAGTAACTTATGAAAACTCTATTCATCAAACAGATGAATATATTTTGTGCATTTGACAACCCGAAAGACACCACTATGAAATCATAACGTTTGTACCTCGTTTTGAAAGCAATCTTGTTGATGTATTCTTCTTTAATTATCACTTGGTGATATCCAGATATGAGATCAATATTTGAAAATATCTATGCAACTCTCAATTAATCAAACATGTTATCTATCCTTGGAAAATAATATTTGTTCTTTAATGTTATTTTGTTTAACTTCTTGAATATGATACAAAGTATCAACATACCATCCTTCTTCTTCACGGATAATATTGGGGCTCTCCAAGGAGACACACTTGGGTGTATATACCCCTTCTTCAGAATCTATTCTAGTTGCATATGCAACTCCTTTAGCTCTAGTGTACTCATCCTATAAGGATTCTTGGATACGGGTGTTTCTCCAGGCATCAGATTTATAGAGAAATCAATATCTATTTTTGGTGGCAACCCCATTGTCTCTTTAAATACATCTGTAAACTTTTTCAGTACTATGCAGTCTTCAACATTTGGCACTTTATCCTTAGGTTCCTCCTCCATGTGCACTACAAATACTTGACATCCATTCCTTTAACTTTTCTTCAATTGCAAGGCGAAAACTTCTTTTATAGTTACAACTCTTGGAATTACTTGAATTGTCCTTAAGTTTCCTACCTCATCCAAGAAAGTAAATGCCTTATTGTAATAGTCTTGAACAACTTGATGTCGGTCCAACCAATCCACACCAATGAGGCAATCATAAAATCACAAAGGTATAATATTCAAATAATATTTTGTGCGTAGTCCATTCATTTCCATTGGACATGCCTTAACCATCTCATTAATTTTCCTGTTTTTCTCCTGTAGCTAACTGCACCAAACAAGGTTTCCCAAGCTTTCTTCTCGACAATTGGAATATTTCCACCATATTAGGATCTAGATAATTATGAATCGCTCCTGAATCAATTAAAAACGAAATTGTTTGGTCATTAATATTACCTTCCACTTCATTCATGTGTGACTAAAACTCATATTGATTATTATCCAAGACTGCGTAAATCCTTGGTACATTTCTGCCCCTGTCTTCAACTATCACAACTTGTTGAACATTGTGTGCAGTCCTTTCTTTTTCACCTCTTTGAGGTAAATATTTGCGTATATGATCTCCGCCACAACCCCAACATTGAATAGGTTGTTTCCATGGATTTTTTCCCACCGACTCCATCATTCTGGGCTTATTAAGAGTTGACTTTCCTTGCGTAGTGTTTCTGAAAAATGGTGGCTTAGCCCCCTTCTTCCTCTGTTCAATCTTTCTCTTCATCTTGTCTTCCCAAGCCTTTTGGAAAGTTGGTATTCCCTTTTGCTGATCATAAAGACATTTAGCATGCCTTATGGTTTCTTCCAATGTCTTGGAGTCATCATATTGTATCTTGTCACTAATAAATGAGGGCATTCCACTCAGGTACTTCTGAATTTTAACTTGCTCATCCTTGATGAATGCAACATATTTCAACAACTCTAAGAATCTTCTTTTATACTCATATATTGTTATACTCCCAAGCTTGACTTTAAATAACTCCTTCATTTTATCATCATAGTACCTCTTGGGTAAGTATTTCTTTTGAAAATACCTCTTGAAATCCCTCCAAGTAACCTTCATTTCATCAATGTGTTGCACTTGCACAAACTGATTCCACCACATTGATGATTTTCCTTTTAGATGATAGATAACAATTCTCCCTTCTACTTGTGCATAATAATTATGCAGCTTGAAGTACTTCCTCATACCCAGCAGCTAGGTCTCCACATCTTCATCCTTCTTGTGCTCACCGTCAAAGGTAGGAGCATTGATTTTGTTCATTTCTCCATGTAGTTCATCCACCATAGTCCTTCTCTTATGCTTTCTGACAGGAGATGGACTTGAGATACTGCAAGCTTTCCTAAATGAATGATTTGATGAGTGGTAATGATTTTTATCAAAACTTCTTGTTCCTTTTCTCTTCTCATCATGAGACCTGTGACTTCTTGACCTACTTGTCTCTGTCTCCTTATCCATTTTATTTTCTATTAATTTGTCCAAGATTTGCATCAAATTGACATTGAAGTCATCTTGTTTCTCCTTGGATTTCATTAGGTTTTCATTATCAACTTTATAGATTTGGACACATTTTTGCAATCCCTTTATGATTTCTACCAAGTTAATGCACTCTTTTTTGGATTATGTACCATCATCACCCAAACCACCATATACATATTTGAATTAATGATCATGGCTAAAAGCTCTATGTGCATCTTCCATGCTTCTTGACTTTCTCCACTGATTTTTTCCTGCTATAATCACTGATAATTCTACAAAATGTGTAGGAAATAAGATTTTTTAGATGAATTCATGAGACAAGTTCATGAAACTCTACACCATTTTGTCAGAATCCTTTCTTTTGAAACCCATACACGCATTGGAATTCAACAAGTATCAATGCATGATGTCAATATTCCACATTTACAACATGTAACAATATTGCGCATGCACCATAGTTTTTGCTCCGTGCAACCCTAATCCTTAGCGCACATACTCATGCACCATTATTTACTGCGCAGTTCTAGTGCTTCATCCCACAATGTCAAAAATTTAGTGTGCACACTTACACATTCTTATTTTATGCATACCATGGTCGCTCTATAATTCCAAACTCATCCACTTACCAGTTCGAATTTTTCCTTAAACTGAAACTCGACCCATGCAGGCTCAGTCTTGAAACCATAGTTTTGATACCAAAATGTAGTGTACCCAACCTCCCAGGCTGGACCATGCCACACAATCTCAACTTTTGTCACTCTCAAAACTAATCTGTAACATCCCTGTTACTTATCAAAATGAATCTAATACCATATTGTAACTTTACCCAACTTACTACTTAACAATGTTATCCAAAATACACTATGCAGATTCTACTCTATAACCTTGGTCTACGTAGTATCACTTGAAGTAATGCACTCAACCTCAAGTTAAGTCGTACCACACAACTTATAACAATGGAAGTAACACAATGCAACTGGGCACAAGCATTGTGAACACACAACACTACTGTCCATGCAACCATTCTAACATAACACACCAAATCATGTCCTCCTTGTGTGTGCAGACTACTCCCATGTGCACACAAGTAAATCCAACCTCCGGTGCACACAAAGTAATTTTTTTCATGCATGGCCAAACTAACTTCTTCAGAAAGACTCATAACCAAAATCATAAGGTTAACTTAATAGGAAAGACTAGCAACATTTGTCATACTCATGCACAACTATAATAATGAATATCAACACCACATTTACATGTGCAAGAAACAATATATAGAATAACAACAATTAATTATATGAAACAACATACAGAATTAAACCCATATTAAACATAGATAACCAAGAACATAGTAAATGAGAAAAGCACATAAGACACTTATCTTTTATGAAAAGTCACCAACTATGCGCAAAAATTAGACGTTCCTCCCAACCATAGACTTTGTTGCTCATATACTTTCAACAACATGTCACCCCCTAGTTAGGGCTTAACTCCATCAAGGCAAAAAGGTGCCTAATTCCAGGTTAAGGTATGATACTCAACAAAATTTCTCATTCCAAGGTGTGTGTTACTGCAACTAGCCTACAATCTCGCATTCCCCATGCACTTGTCACACCCAAGGAAGTGTTCCCCTTCTCTACTCAATAGTCCCTCAGTTTCCCCACTTCCCTTTTAGGGTTCCCAACAATAGGTTGGACAAGAAGTTTCATAGCCCTGTAGCTAATTCCCAACACACCATGGAATGGTTACCAACAATATTCTCACTTGGAGAGAATGATCGCGGGCTTGAAAACCTGCCTCTTTGACAAAAAATCTCTAAACTAGAGAGATTGATCACGTTCCTGAAAATCTGTCTCTTCGAAAACAAATCTCTCACCTAGAGAGACTGCTCACGGGCCTAAAAACCCACATCTTCAACAACAAAAATATGATTACAATACAAAAAACCCCTTACAAGATCTTCTCTGCAGATAAGGTAACAGTCGTCCTTTATTAGATGGTCCAACCCATTCTACCCATGAAAATGAAGGAATCATCTCCAAAATGAGTTCTTCCCCTAAAATACACTAAGGCCGACAATACATATTGCATGCCTTAAAACCAACACTTGTCACCTTCAAAAGTATCTTTAGCCACTTGGTGACTTGTTCCCTACCTCGGGAACTTAGAATAAATAAATATCCATAAATTACACTTTTCCAGAAATATTAATAAAATATTCCCTAGGACTTAAGTCCCCCCCTTTTTCCCTTTTCCCGATGGAGTTATTCCCCCATGTCTTTTCGTCTAATCTGTCTACACACGATGATGTAATTATATTAATAACTTTGAGTATGATTACTTTTACATGGATAGGCACACTGGCTTATCTGCATCCTGACTCACCAGCCTCATAATCACACAGGCTCTCTGGCGTCAATACATACATAAATACATATGCATACATATACATATACATATACATATACATATACATATACATATACATACATACATACATACATACATACATACATACATACATACATACATACATACATACATACATATATATATATATATATATATATATATATATATATATATAACTCGTCTTGGTGCTCAGGTCATTCCTGCACACTTACCCAAGTGCACGCAACACTATGAAATGTGCACAACCTTTCTTTGATAATAATTCTCTGTGCACTACTCAGGTGCGTGCAAAACCAAACTTGGTGCCAATGGCTCACCGACCTATATGTACATTTACATTTAAAATTGGTACCAATGACTCACCAACCTATATGTACAATTATGAAGGGTTTTGGATTAGGGACATTCAACTTAGTTCCTCTACAATATTTTCATATCAAAGAAGGATCATTGTAGTAACAATTTGATAAGTTGTGTGTTTCTCGTGAACACTGTTCAATTTTTCTCAAGGAGGCACATTATACTCTCTACGACAGTATTTTCGGCAAGTAGAAGACTCTTCATCATCTTCAATGTTTCTACTACTTGCCTCCCATATAGTGGAATGTTCTTAATTTCTTGAGGTAGTGTGCGGTATGTTCTCGCTCCAAACCAACTAATAGAAAACTTGGGTTGACTTGTCCTTTACCCATTACTTCCCGTCCTTGGGAAAGTATTTCTCTTGATCTTTTTAGAAATTTTCCCATTATTATCCATCATCATGATTGTTGATAGATTTATTAAAATGGCTAAGTTTATCCCTTGTCGCAAAACCATTTATGCTAGTGACTTAGCCCAATTATTCTTTGAACTTTTCTGGAACTCCTTTGGTCTTCCCACAAGCATTGTGTCTGATCATGACTCGCATTTTGTAGGCCATTTTTGGTGTCCCTTGTGGAAAATATTAGGAACTTGTCTTGATTTTTCCAGTGCCTTTCATCCTTAGACTGATGATCAAACCAAAGTAGTTAACCATACTTTAGTACAAAGTATTTGAATCTATCATCATTCTTCTCCAACCATATGGGATTTGAGTCTTACCCATATTAAGAATGCATATAATCAATAAGTTCACTCCTCCACTAGTCATTCTCCATTTGAAGTCTATCTTGGTTTCTAGCCTTTGGCTCCTTATGATTTTCCTTTATCTTTACCTATTCCTGCTACTTCTAATCTTCAAATAGAGCAGGAAAAGGAACAAACTTTTGTATAGAATTTATAATCTCTTCAAGGGAAAGTAATTCAGATTCTTCAAAAGACTCGAGAAAATCATAAAAAAATTATGGACCATCATTGTGTTCTACATCATCTCAAAGTTGGTGACAAAGAATGGTTGCATTTGGACAAATGTCAATTTCAGGATAAAACATATAGTAAGGTCAAATCTATTTGGTATGGCCCTCACTCAATCATCCAATAGGTGTCTGAAAATGATTTCCACCTTGATCTTCTAGCTCACCTAGGAATCCATGATGTGGTCAATGTTGATATTCTCAAACCATATCATGAGTCCACATTGGAGATAGAGGTCCCGAACAACCATCCTACAGTTATTGTACCTAATTTTCAACCTCATCTTGTTATAGATCAAGTTTTTGACTAGAAGAATCATTATGGGTCTACTACTTCTTACCTTGTTGCTAAACAAGGCTAGTACCCTCACCAAGACACTTGTTTACTTCTAAACGAAATTTGCAACAACATTTTTCCTCACTCCTAAAATCATTGGAGTCCAATGCTTCTGTTGTTGGGAGGAATGATAGGGAATAAATGATTAATACATAGTTTAGTTTTTTCTCATGTATTTTTCATTTCTATTTGTAATAAGAAACTAATATGAGTGTGAGAGTGTTGAAGCTTTTATTTTCCTATGCTTAGGAGATGGTTGATATCTTTATGGACATAGCTGAGATCTTCATGTACATAGTTGCGATATTTTCTCAACCTCGTATTTTGTGAGATCCTAGTTTGTTGGATATGGAGCACATTTCTCTCCTTAGTGTGTTGAGTTTTCCATGTAAATCTATAAAAGCAAGCATTGAGCTCAATAAAATTAGTCAAAGGATTTTTTTATTCACACTTTCTTGTGTAGAACTCTGCTTGAGTGGGATTTCTCTCATTTTCCCACATTAGTGGACCTGTCCAAAGCTTATGTTAGGGTAAGTTGGATTTACATTAGAATAATTCTAATTCATTTGTGTTTTTTTTTCATCAATTCATTATCTGGATAATGAGTTCCATTTCATCAGTATCTTTTGTTGTGTTATTAAATGGAGCATCAACCCCTTTCTTTATATCATGGGGGCACTCATACAATGGTTCCCTCTATCCCCCTCTCTATTTATTTTAATAGTTGAAGGCTTAAGTAGGCTACTTAAATAAGCATAAGAAAAGGGTAGTATCAAAGGGATACCTATTGGAGTATCGTGCAATATCACACATCTACTATTTGTAGATGATATACTATTTTTTTGTGAAGGAATTTGAAGATTCATTGAGAAATTCAAGGATATCATGGATTTATTTTGTAGAGAAACTAGAATAGTGATTAATATGGAAAACTCCATGATGAATTTATGGGGGATATATGAGGGGGAAAAGAACCATATTGCTTAGCTATTTCCTTTTAAGATGACTGATGTATAACAATGTCTCAAGTATCTAAGTTTCTTTTTGAAACAAAATCAGTGTAAAAAATGTGATTGACAATGAATGATAGCTAAAGTGGAGAAGAAATTAAACACTTCGTGAAATAGGTGGATGTCCAAGGGAGGTCATTTGGTCTTGGTAAAAGAATTTATGGAAGCAATCCTAGTAATTGGATATCGCTTTCCTAGGTCCCAAAGGCTTTTTAGAATCTAGTAGGAAACTTTGTTACACATTTATCTAGTTTGGAGATCAAAAAAAGAAAGGACTAGTGCTAGCCTCTTGGAAAAATCTAGCACTACCAAAATTCCTTTCTCTTCTCAAAGTCTCTTGCTGCAAAAAAAGTGTGGAGGCTAATTCAAGAAACATGTTTGTGGGTTTATATGTTAATATATAAATATATATCCCCTAATACAGTGGAGGATTGGGATAGAAATCCCCTCAAACAACTAAATAATTCCTCAATAATATGGAAAGTTATTGTCAATGCATTCCATTTGGTTGGTGATTGGTTGATTTGGAAAATTGGGAAAGGTGATAAAGTGAAAATTGGTATTGGCCCTTGGGTTGGGAGCAAAGGTATGCACACAATTCCCTTCCATATGATTCAAGAGCTAAGGAACAAATATTATTATAATCTTCGACATGTTGCAAATTGGGAAATGACCGTGCAGGGATGATTTTAAGGATGGAAATTTATTTTTAAATGTAGAAATCTTAGAGAATCTTACTAATACTTCATATGCCAACTATAAATGCTTGGTGATATTTTTGTAAAATTATTCAAATTTCTAATGATTTTATATAGTTTGTATTAAATTTTGGCGTTTTTTAAGGTAAAATAATTTTATCCTTTAGAATTTGGGCGAATCATTTTTTGAATAAAAAATCGTTTTTTGGGAAAAACCATGGAAAATTGTCCCATGAGAGAAATTTAGCCCCTAAAATCATCCACGGGACCGTGACTTAGCACCAATAGTGGTTATCATGGGAATTTTGGATGTAGAATATGCAGAGGGTTGGAGAAGGTACACAAACATCATGAAAGACTGCAATGTTGGACTCAAAGAACCAGAGGACCAGTTTATTTGTTCATTGAATGATGCTAGAGGTTATGTTCCCAACATAGGGTATAAAGTACCAGCTGAAGAAGGAAGAGAAGGTTAGCATATCTAGTGGAGGAAAATCATTTGGAAACTAAAATTCCCAACAAAAAACAAAATATTTATGTCGTTGATCTTACAAAATAAGACTCCCATGTGGGAAGTTATTCAGAAAGGTAATTTTATTAGGATAGGATGGTGTTGTCAATGCCATCAAACAAAATAAACTATGCATCAAATCATTATGGAATGTCCATATTCTGAGGTATGGAAAGAGGTGGAAAGGATGATAGGGATAAGGAATCTCTAGGAAGGAGCAAGTCTTAAAGAGGCCTTCAAACTTGGTGTAGTAGAAAGAAGACTTTTAAGATCAAAGCACCACCTATTAACATGTCCTAGGGATTATGGCTTGCCAGAAATATAATGTTGTTTGAAGATAAAGAGACATTACCCCTCAAATGTGTATTTCAAGCTATAAATATTTTAAATTCCTACCCACTGGCGCAGTAAAAAACAATATCTCATTCTCAATATGAAGTGGCAATTGCTAGCGGGGAAAATCCCCCTATTACTATATTGGGTTGGAATATAGGCAGAGCACTGACTTCCCTTAAAAGAAAATTCTATTCCTAAGATACTCCAAAACTATCTAAACATAAAAGACAGGAGAAGGGAAAGTAGGTGTACCTTAGGTCCTTTCGACTGGTGTAGACCTCCTTCGCCTTTGTAGATTTTTGGATAGTTGGTCTCCTCCCAAAGTTGTCCTGCAAACAACTTAGAAAAGCAATGCTACAATATATAATATCTCTACTTATCAATGTTAGTGTTCAGATATAAACATAGATGCATTAATCAATTAAGCATAAATCAACCTCTCGTTTTTAGTTCATTTATTTATGCTTAAATTTATGTTTGGGACGTGCACGCCCTTGTAAAAGGTTTGCATTTGTGTGTATACGGGTTGTCCATTCTCAGCCCGCGTATGTACACGGGAAGAGTAATACTCATCTCATGTACATACACGACTGTCTTAAAGACAACCCTCATACACCTCCTTTAATACCCAAAAAAGAAATAATAAGGACTAAAACCTCTCCAATTTTTTATGTGACAAGATGTATGTGCACTGGAGAGAAAGGGAACATGAGGAACTTGATGTCTTGGTCAAGGAGGATCCCAGGGCCATTTCTATGCTAAAACAATGTGGCATGTGGAAGTTCTTCCAATGTCCATTGATGAGAGCACAACCGAGGTTGCTAAATTATTTGGTAGATTATTGGCACACTAATGGAGAGGCATTTATGCTAGAGGGTCAATAAATAACCCCAACCACAAAGGAAATTTAATTCTTGACCGACCTCTCTAGGAGAGGGGAAATGGTCAATCCGAGGACCTTTCCTCCAGGGCCGTATAACATTGAGGATTACATCGAGATGTACTGTGAGGTTGGTATCGAGAAAGTAGGTTCTCAGGTGTCGATTCACAAGATCACCAGCCTCCACCTTCACATTTTATTATTTATGATCGAGCAAATCACAAGATCCGCAACACTCCATCAAGGATCTCGTGCATATATGCATTCTGTAGTTCGGTGTTTAGACTAGGCTACCATTTTTTACTGGAGTACCACCATGATGACATGCATGAAGAACCAACTCACAGACTGTCGTAGGAGGACAAACAAGAACTTTGGGTTCAATACGATATTGCGCTCTTTCTTCTTCTTTGAAAGTGCCTATTCTTAGCTCAAGGGAGATAGTATGAGGACATATTGTCTCCTTTCCAACATTGTCCAGGTGGGAAATTTTGCTGTCTAGACAGGGTGGAGGAAGAACCCAAGAGGCATTTGAAAACAAATTCTTTGACTGGTGGGCCCATCAGATTCTGGTCATAAAAGACTATCCCTATGCAGGAATTAATTTCCTGAGAGATCTTGACATTCCCATCCCCCCTGGTGAGGAGTGTGGTGGTATAGGTAATACATTTTAAAGTTTATTAAATTTTTAAATTTTTAAATATTATCCTTTTTATGTGTATGTCATAGTACTAACTTAAATATATGCTATATATAGATGTGGGACCTGTTCGACCAACAAACTTCTCCAGGACCAGGCATTGTCCTTGACCAGAGGTCGGATCAACATGAGCAAGAGGACCAACAACTGCAGGAGGAATCCCAGCCAGAGAGGCTGAGAGAGTGTTGTGGCGAGTAGAGAGAAACCTCACAACTCTCACTCATGCAATACCCATAGCAGAGATTGAGTATCTTCCCCCAGCTATGCAACCACATGTAGTGGGGGTGCCCAGGACTTGGGTCCAACTATTCCGGCATCTTGTGAATGTTGTATTCCACTATAGTAGGACCAATAGGCCTAGACTGTGGATAGTATGGACCACTTATGTGCCGATGACACTTTTTGTACTATGTATTTGAGGGCTTAAGACCAACGATGTATACCGGCTATTTTTTAGGCTTTAATGTCCACTTTGTACTTGTGACACTATTTTTTGAATATATATATATATATATAAATCACCCAAACTATGGAAGCAAGCCTTTGAGTGTGTCGGCTAGTGTTGTCTATGAACCCAACAAAGACTTCGTATTCACTTGACATCTGCCATAGTGAAAATAAAACATAAATGAATACACGTCCATAAAACAAAAATACAAAAATGTATAAAAAAGGATACATATATACAAGAAGTCACGCTCAGACGATCGACCTAAGTGTAATAATTCTTAAGGTAGAGCCCATTTCTAGGGTCCTCTAAGGCATTACCCTTGAAATCAACCAGACATTAAGCACCCTTTTCTAATACTTCTTTTACAATGAAAGGTCTAAACCACATGGGTTTGAACTTGCCTGCCCCCAAGGGATATTTGTCTTGGTCCTAGACCAGGACAAGATCGCCTTTGGAGAAAATATGAGGGTGGACAAACTGATAATATTGACACTTGACTTGTTGTTTATGAGCCTTGTTATCCAAGGCTACATCCTAATGCTACTCATCGAGCTACTCAAGATATAAAATATGTTCTTCAAACGGTGTAGTGTCGGGCAGTAGTTCCGCTACCAAATTTAGAGAAGGGATTTGACATTCAATGGGAAAGACTGCACCAAATATAACATCAAATTCCAATTTGACTTGGATGAATTAATTGTTCGCTGAAGAATAGTCTCGAGAGACTTATTCACAACTTCAACCTGACCATTCTCTTGTGGGTAATACAATGACATATTTTCCTGTTTAAACCTAAGATTTGATGTTAATTAAGACATCATTTTGTTCTGGAAGTGACTTCCATGGTCAGTGACAATATCCTTCGGGATATTGAACTGAGCTACTCTCTGGTTGAAAACAAAAAGGGCAGTGATTTCCCTGTCATTTTCAAATGTCGACATAACTTCGACCCACTTAGTAAAGTATTCGACTGCTATGATGTTGTAGTGATGCCCCCTGGAAGAAATCGGGTGAAATGTAGTGAAATCAATCCCCCACTTGGTGAAGGGGCTAACGACAATAACCGGGAACATTGGAGCTGGGTGTGCCCACATCTTCTGACAAACGATCTGGAATGGGTGACACTTCTTGACCACTTCAACACAATCTTTGATTAATGAGGGCCAAACGTATCCTGCGCGAAGAATATTTTTGGTTGTTTCCAACCCAGACAGAAGACTGCCACATGGTCCCGTGTGACAGTCGTTCAAAAAAAGCTCTGCTTCCTCATGAGTAAGACATCGTAGAATAATGAAATCTACCCCTCAATGATACAGTGTCATCGAGGATGAGATAGTTCCACGCCTGGTGTCGTATTGTTCGATGCTCATCGTGAGAAGAAAAAGTAGGGCACTTCAAAGTCTGAAGATACACAAGGATATCTCCATAAAATGGGTCCGAAGATGCGATCAGAAAGAGATCTTCATTAATTGGTGACTCCTCAAGAAAAATATCTCCACTTTAAGCTGGAAGTTCCAAGATTAACTCGACAAAGACCAAGGACTTTTTAGATTTCATTGAAACAAAATCCAAGTCAAACTCTTGCAGGATAACTATCCATTGACTGATTTTTACTCCGATGACTCGTCGCATTAAAACATATTGAAAGGGGTTGATTATGGTTACAACAATGGTATTGCAAAGTAATATATAGTCACAGAACCGTTGGACAACGTGAATAGCCACCAAAGTGAGTTTCTCAACATGCGAGTAGTTGCATTCCGGTCCAACTAGGCCTTGGCTAAGATAATATATCACGTGCTCTTCAAGCATGTCATCCTCTTGGAACAATACCATGCCGATTGTGGACTTTGCAACAACCAAATACAACAATAAATCCTTGTCGTAATCGGAAGGACTAAGCAAAGGGGAAAACGTCAGGGCACGTTTCAACGCATAAAAAGAGTGTTGAGCTGCTTCATCCCAACAAAACGAGACTCCCATTTTAAAGAGAGGCATGAACCCTTTCGTAATCTCAACATAATTAGAAACAAAACACCGAAGACAATTTAATTTCCCCTATAGACTCCGAAGCTGGGGGATTGTGCATGGGGGAGGAAATTGGACTATTTCTTCAACCTTTAGAGGATCAACCATGATCCCTTTTTTTGACACGATGAAACCTAAGAAACGACCCAATGTCACACAAAAAATGTACTTATTTGGATTCAATTGAATCTAATAGTAGCGAAACCTCTCAAAGATTAGTCGTAAATGGGCGGGATGATCGTATCTCTTGCGAGAACGTGATGCCAGATCATCAAAGTAGGCAACAATTATGTGTTTGAGGTTGTGAAAGGTAAATGAAATGACCCACTGAAAATTAGCTCCAATATTCTTCAGGCCAAAGGCATTTTTCGATACATGAATGTACCCCAAGGACAAATAAAAGTCGTTTTATGTTGGTCCTCCAGCTTGATTTGAATTTGATTGTACCAGAAAAAACCATCCATGAAATAAAATACCTTGCAACCCTCACATTCATCAACGATCTGGTCAATAAACGGGGTTGGAAAATTGTCTTTCGAGAAAGATTTGTTCAAGTCGTGGAAGTCCATACATACGCGGATCGTGCCTTGCTTCTTGTTGACATGAATAGGGTTCGATACCCATTCTGTCAATTGCACGAGGTAGATGAAACCAACCTTGAGGAGTTTCTCTACTTCATCCTTTATCACCATTTTTTTGTGAGGATTGACCGAGCCAAGCTTCTGTCAGACCGGTTTAACATCAGGATGAGTCATGATTTCGTGTTCAACAATTCATGGGTCGATGCCTGACATATCCTCATAATACTAGGAAAAAATGTCACAAAATTCTTTAAACAATTTAGTGTAGATTTGAATCTCTTCGGAAGAGCATTCCACTCCAATGAAGAGATTTTCCATGACGCCAAGGGTTTTGGAGATATCGATAGGAATTTTCTGAGCAATACTTTCCATGTTACCCTCGGCGTATATTCCATGTGTAGCCAGATGGTTAATAGGACAAGGGATATCTCCATTTATGGTTGTAACAAACTCTCCTTCCTCTATTATCCTGAGCTCAGGTAAGAAGTAAGATCTATGATCGCCTTGTCAAAGGGAAAGACTAAGTCCAAAGGGTGTTGAGTGGTGAGAGAGTCTTGAGCCCAAATAGGCTTGAGAACAGGATCTAGCTTCTGTGGGGGAGCTGGATCAGGGTTGGCCAAGGCTTGCTGGACAATGTTGTATGCAACCTCAACCACAGATAAGGGCATGGCCATGCCAAGGTTCCCTACCCCTTCCATCGAATCCGATGGGGAAGGTAAAGTCCATGGGTCTTCAAAGTAACTCATTTTGAAAGATGCAACTTGAAAAATTGTAGCCTTCGACTGGTCGGGGACAACTGAAATAAAGCTAACATCATTGAAAGATGATGGATAGTCAAAAGTTCCCATCAAATACAAAAACAATCTGACACCTAAGTTGACAGTTCCTGGCTGCGAGTTATCAATCATCGGGATCGTGGATGCCCCTGATGAAGGGTTAGGGATAGAAAAGAATAATTGGTCAATGGTTATAATCCAACCTTCATGAGGAAAGAATAAGACCCAAAAAATGGTGGCTACAACTGTGTTCATTGTGTAACTCCAACTCTGCCTTAACAAAATATTGTAGTCAATAGGCACATCGACTAATTCAACCTTGATGCACACAGTTTTACCCTCCAACTGCATGGGCAAAGAAGGCATTATACCATGTGGTTTGAATGAATGACCATCAAACATCATAAGAAACATGGGCGATGGAGCCAACTTATGTTGGTCGATGGCCTTCCAACATGCCAACAACATCACACAAGTCGAGGCACCCTCATAAACCACTATACAGAAAATTTTCCTTGTCAACGATTTCGTGGTGTACGCCACTACTATTTGAAAGGCAACATGGTGAGGAAGATGAGGTTTATGGTCATTCAAATAAAAAAATTTCATTCTTGAGTTACTGGTCTTGGTCACTCCCAAGGCAAACAAAAAAGATTTTATCTTTGAGGGGAAACTATGGAGAACCTCGAAAGCAGACATAGCAGAAGGAGTCTGTTACAGGTCCTCCATGATGGATTAATTCTGAGCAACCCTTGCATTTGGGTTGTCAGAAGATTTTTTGAATGCACATTTAGGGATGTGAGTCAGTGTTTCTCCCAATGTCTTCTCAATTTGAAGAGGAGTCAATGGGTTGGAGGCCTCTTTTCCCTTGTCAACAGATTTTGGCATTCCATAGTCATAAGCCCCGGTCAATAAATGAGCTTCAGATTTCATGATATAAATGTTTGTGGTCGGATAGTTTGTATTAGGTGCGGGGGGTCCCTGACCACCCCCATCCACGCTCGTGGATGTGGCAACTTGAGCCATATTTTGCCCTTGTGTAAAAGGGTTTGTCAACACAAGAGGTTGTTGTTGTGACATTAGATTTTGGGCTTCCACAACCTGAGGGCATAGGTGAGTCAAGTGGTCATCCAAGCAAAGCTTACATGGAAACTTCACCTTTCTATTTTCATTTTTTCCCTCCCCAACATTATTTGTAGCCTTTTTATCCCCCTTACCCTTATTGTTTTTTTGTTTCTTCTTTCCCTCGGTTTTTTGGTTACCCTTGGGAGCTCTCGATTGCACACCGTGTACATTTGAAGTTTGGGTTAAGGGGGCATCCGAACTAGGATTTTGGATGGCCAAGTCTGTTGAATCAACAACTATTGTAATTAATTAGAAAACAGATCCATGGAATTGCTCTGTGTTGAGCCTACTATGTCGTCGGCATGAGGCCCAAACTTTTGTTTGGCTTTGTCAAGAGTTGACCGCGGTGCATCAGGTAAGATCTCGTATAACATACCAAACTGAGAGTAAATCATATTCAATTGTTGGGCTCTCATAATAGCCTCTTCTTCGGAAAACACTCTGGAAGCTGCGACGTATTTGGACATGCAAGGAACCAAATACTTTAAGAACCACTCGAGAAAGAATGCAGGAGGGACCTTGAATTTAATCAAACTATTTCATCATCGCCATTCTTAGATGTGATCCAAGATATGGTCAACTTTCTTCTGCTCGAAGTTGGCTAGCAACTTAATGCCGACATCGTATCTCACTGGCAGCTGGAAATGGTTCAAGAAAACCATATCTGAGTCATTAAAGTAAGAGTACTTCTAGTTTTCGAGCTTGATATACCATTTCAATGCACCCCTTATAATAGTGTGTTGAAATAAGCGCAACTAAACAAAGTCATCCTTTAATGAGTTGGATGAGCACCACAAGTGAAAATTCTTCACGTGATCACCTGGATATTCGACAGGCTTTCCCTCAAACTTGGGAATGTTGGAAGGAAACTTAGTCGGCATGGGGGGCCAATGTGAATCGTGAAAAATTGGGTCATTTAACAATCTCGACAAATCTGGAAAATGTAGAGTTTCTAGAAAAGGTAGTCTCGATTGCGGAAAATTTACATGAAAAGAGGGGCCTGGATTTTGACTGGCACCAGGTTGCCAGGAAATGTTTGACTATTGGACATGGTTTTTGTAGATTCCATGATGGCTTTGTCCAGTGAAAGGGATATGCGTTTGATGTAGCATTGTCGGTTGATTCCCGAAATTAGATGACATGGATTGTGCAGGGATTTCTCCCTGTACAGTGTTTCATAGACCTTGTTTGGGGATGACCCTAACCGACACTCCTGGAATAGGTATTGAACCTTTCCCGAGGTTACACATAGTGTGGGAGTGGTTTCCCCCGATCAACATCCCCTGCGAGGGAAATGATCCTTGCCAAGGATTCCCAAGACCTTGCGAGGAGTAAACTCCTGTCATCACTCCTTGTGAAGGAATGAACCCTTATGCAGGGTTTTGTTGACCAAAAATGGGGTTTCCCCCAGTCGATAATGAAGACGAAGTGAAAGCGTTATTTCCAAACGCCCCGAAAAAAGAAAACGACATTGATCCCACCAGAGTCGTGTAGGATGAAGGTCCCTAGATCCCTCTGTTAACACATAGAATTGTAGGGGTCAAAAAGTAATTTCAGTATTTTTTTTTTAGTCATACATTTTTATAGTTTTTATGACTTCTTTCTATAGTCATTTTTCAACTTTTGATTTAAATAAACCAAGTTAGTTTGGCCTTGGTCTAGGGTCTTTGGGTTATGTCTTTATTATGATGACAAGGAGTGATAAACCATCATGAGTCACATCTTTGAAAATCCTTATTATCACCTTGACATGTAACCTCCATGACTGTATGAAAGATCTCTAGCTATCACCTTTTATCTGTTCAGTTGTCAAGTCAATTTTAATTTGAGTGTTGCCAACTCACTAGGAGAGTTCGTAGCGTACTCAAGTGCTCCATTCATTCATTGCCATCATTACCTTTTTGTCATGCTAAGGGATTTCATTTTTTTCAAAGCCTATTTTTAAAAAAAAATTATGGATCAGGTCTTTGGACATCCCAACAGTCTCCTTGAAGCATGCAAATCTTGTTTGAATCAGGTGTTGCGAACTGGTAGACAGGTGTTGCGAACTTAGCTGCAAACTCATTTCCTGTAATAGAGTCTTCTAAATATTTTATCATAAATTTTGAACGGTGATGTGGGTTTTTCTGAATTTTTTTGTGGACGAGCATGATATTAGCATTGACCTGTTGACCAAAATTCATCCCAACCCAGTTTTTCATTTGAGAGATAAAATCAAAACACCAGTGTGCTGCAGATTGGCTGAAGAGGAGCATTGGAGGTTGGACAACTTGAAGACACCTCTGTGATAATTCAAAGATGTCATCATCAAGCCTAGATCCACCTGGTACTCCATGAGAGTATTCATCATGTTGAGGGTTGATAAAGGGGTTTTGGATGGTTTTCCTATTGGCACTGCGAACTGTGTTGCAAACACTTTGTTCTAGGACTACTGAAACTTTCATCTTTTGCATCCTTTCAAATTCATCCTTAAACGAGTGAATTATTACCCCTATACATTTACAATGTGTGGTTGATCATTTGCTGAAGCAGGCTTAAAGTTGAAAATGTTGTTAATGTTGTTAACCTATTCTTGTGCCAATTCAAGACCTATTTAATATGAGTTGTAAGCCATGAATATTAGTTTCGATGTCTTTCCATAGTTATATATCAAGATAATGGATTTTTGCAGCATGTTTGGACTCATGACATGAGTTTTTATGTGTTGAATCTTCGTAAATTTAAAATAGGATTCTACAGGAAAGTTCGTAGCGCCAACACTGTGAACTAGTATTTTTGACAGTCTGTAAACAATTAGCACACAATAGATTATTGTTTTGCTTGTAAATTTTGAATGACAATCTGGGTTCCTCTGAAATTTGTTGTGGAGGTAAACCATGGTGTTTTGGAATTCATGACAAAAATTCAGCCTGCCCACTTTGTATTTTTGGAGAAAATCCAAAAATAGAACCTACAAGAAAGTTCACAACGCATGTTGTCACAGGTGCTACGAACTCTAATAGTCCAACAAATTCGAGCTATGGGAAGGATGCCATCTATGAAGGAAGGTTTGAATAGTCTCCTATAAGTTATTTGGACATGAGGTACATGTGTTCCATATTTATATCAAGTATCATGACATGTTTCAATAGGAATTTATCACAATATGTAAGATCCTGGAAAATAGGAATTTGTTAGGCTTTTGTTGGAATGTTTTGTAACAAGACTCCTAAATGGAGGAGGATCCTATGTAAGTTCTTGGTTTCGACCTCCTTAGGGTAGATGGATATTATTCACTATAAATGAAAGGGTTTTTGATGAGAAAAGGGTTGGATTCATGAGCCAAGAGAGGATATATTTGGACGAGCAATTTTAGTTGCTCATTTGTAAGCCCGAGGGCCTGCTTGTTATGACATTTTCTGCCATTAAAGATTCATGAGAGTTGTAATCAGATTGTCTTCTTTGTTTTCCCACTTATTTGTTATATTCTTGCTTGAACATATTGTATGTTTTGAGGATCATATCTTCCATTGATTGATGGATTCATGAGAAATAAAGGATCTGTTGTAGCATGCCCATTAAATCATTGTTTACTGTTTAAACAATCTTTATCTGTTTGCAAAAATAATCTCTATAGAATGGATGTTATTCCTTTTTTCATATTCACCATGCTTCTACTCATAATTATATACCCCTTTTTTATGATATAAAGTTTTATTTCCTTTGATATGTAGGATGTTGTGACTCCTTGCCAAATGGAATGCTTTTGCTGACAGTTTGTTGCCCTCTCCCTTTATTTCCCATTCTTGTTGATCCACCTACTCAAACCATTCAATCCATTTATATTCTGATGGGTACTGGGATTGCATTTACAATAGTCTAAGTGTGACTGTTAGTACTAACACCCTCCACTAAATAATATATAGTTGGTATTAGGCTTGATTGGCAGTTGGAACGTGCCACCGAGTGAAGGGGACAGAGGAGGGATGTGACCCCCACTGTAAGGGATATAATTGAATGGGGAAGTGGTGCCTGTAGTGACTCCTTGCAAGGGAGAATTAGAGATCCCTTCCCCCAGACCAATGGTCTGTAAAGTAGAGTATGTGAGAACCGAGTTAGAGTCAAAACCAGGAATCCCATATGAAAAAGGAGTGCCAGACGCATTCTGAATGAAGGGAATAGTGCTCGAAGTCATTGAAAAAATTGAACCACTGCTCGAAGTAGTGGGCATCGAAATAGCCATGTTCTTAAAAGGAGGAGGTGGGGGAGGAGGTACAACACCCCCTCTTGCGGCAGTCATGATGGGAGTACGAGGACTCCCTGACGAAGTAGTGTTAGTCGCTTCCATCATCACTTGTCGAACAAACTGTCATTCAGGAGAAGTCACCCCGGGAGGGACTGTATGAATTAAAATCGATGACGATAAGTCAGTGATCGAAGGATTTGTTGGCCTGAAACCTTCGGTCTTGAGGTAAGAAACAATGGATTCCTTTCGTGCGGGAAAGTCTTCTCTTAGATTTGGCTCAAGTATAGTTTCTTTTGGCATGGTAGCTTCGAACGATCCTTCTTGATCAATCTTGCACCTCAACGGTGGTGAAGGTGGCTCCAAAGTAACTGACAACAGGCCCTGACACCTATGCGAACAATGGATCTGTTGATATTCCACCTTGTGAAATGATCAACCGACACTATAAGGTTTGGCTAGCATGAAACATAGATCACACACTAAAAGTTCCTAAAGGAAAATCAAGCAGACAACTAACTAGTAGGAAGAACATTTAGGCCAATCGACACTAGAGAAAATTTTTGATGCAAGTGTAACTTGAACATGGAAACACCCTCTGGGTATACTCTATAGAGTGTGATCATACGTCTACCCTAGGTACTGCAGTATACCCTTGCAATCAGCTATGTAAGTTCGTAAAAATTGGCAACTAGGTTGCCAGCTCGCCAATTCTACTAGCGGGGAAAATCCCCCTATTACTATAATGGGTCGGAATATAGGCAGATCACTGACTTCACTTAAAATACAGTTCTATTCCTAAGATACCCAAAAAATATCTAAACATAAAATACAATAGAAGGGAAAGTAGGTGTACCTTAGGTCCTGTCGGCTGGTGTAGACCTTCTTCACCTTTGTAGCTTCTTGGATTTCTAGTCTCCTCCCAAAGTTGACCTGCAAACAACTTAGAAAATAAATTCTACAAGATATAATATCTCTACTTATCAATGTTAGTGTTTAGATATAAACATAGATGCATTAATCAATTAATCATAAAGACACAATGTATTGGGACATGAAAGAACTATTTTATTCAAATGAAGATTACAAAGATTACAACCTTCTTATCAGCAAATGCTCTGCGAACCATGTTTGGGCTCCTCTTACTATTGCTCCAAGTGAATCATTCCATACTTGCCTCTCTTAACCAACTGATCTCTTAGGAGAAGGGAAAGGGTTGTATAAGGAGATAGAGCTAGAGGGGAATGCTGAGGCCAAATGTCAGAAAGGGCTACAAAACTTAGGTTAGAAGGGGAAGGGATTTTGGAAGAGTTTCTTTGTTCTCTTGCTTGGAATTGAAATGAGACCCCAAGAGATCCTTTTATATGAGAAAAATATGGTTATTTGGTTTGGGTACGGGATATAATGTGTAAAATGGTTGGGAAACCCTCTATAGCCGTAAAATCTGTCGAATTCCTTGCAACTTTTTATTTTTTGAAACTTTTGGAAGTAAACACATGTTGTCTAGCATGCAGGTAGCATATGTACATGGGTTTTCTAGTATGAAAATCACGTGTGTACGCGGGCTATAGTTTAGCAGGGTGGGTACATGTTCCAAAAAATGGTTTTTTAAGAAGGATCCTCAATAGTAATTTGGAAGATTGTATAAGTGGAAAGGATAATTCCATGTATGCATAGGTAGGGCATTTTTGGACTATAAAAACAATAAACAAGGACATTCCATGGGCACTTTTTTATGGTGCATCATAGGAGAACCCTCCTAAGGGAGGCTCAAGAGGAATTCTATACTTATCTTTAGATCATAGTATTTCTTTTAAAGTTGGAATGGGTTAGGAAACCAATAACTTGTGTGAAATGATGGCTCTAAAGTTGGTCTTGAAGCTAGAAAAATAGTTTGGTGTAACTCAACTACAAATTTTTAGTGACTTAATGATTTTTATTGGATGTGTAAAGAAATTTCTCTAAGGAATTTTACATTACTACCTTTGTATGATTAAGTTATAAATCTACTTACATATTTCTCATTTACATATTTATCTCATATTTATAAGAGATGGGAATAGACTTGCAAAAGGACTCTCAAAAGATAGAGTTGGGTTGGAATGAGGAACCCAAATTATTGTTGTAATCTAGAATGGACATATAAATGAACATAACCATGAACCATGGACTAAAATTTTAGTTATTTCAATTTATGTTTCAGTTTTTTGTATAATAATGGACATTTTAAAATCTCGTGAAGAATGGTTGATGTAATATTTCACTTGTCATTTTTTTTTTGAAGAGGATATATGTAACGATCTAGATACAAACTTCAATTTTTTTGAGTGAAGATGGCTTGGACATAGGAATTTCATGAAAGGGTCTTAAAATCACTTATGAATGCCTTCGGCATCTGACTATGTAATTTGGTTACTTTAATTAAAATAAAGATGTTATTCCTTGGAAGAAAAAAAAGTCTATGTGTGTGTGTCCACATATACTCATACACATGTGTGTGTGCCCACATATACTCATACACATGTGTGTGTGTGTGTGCTCTTTTGTGTGGTGGAATATGAATTTAATAGGTTGAATTCTTGATACATATATGGATTTTAGGAATTGATGGTGATTAGGATTTCATATCTAGTTCATCAATGGAGGCAGTAGTTTAACCAACTCTTTGATACGCGCTATTATCCTATCTTAACAAGGTGTCCATCTATGTTTGAATTTAGTCAAAGGTTTATGTGTTTAAGTGTGGTAGAGGATTGGATCCAAAGGGGTTCCTTCCCTGTCATTAATTCGAGAGGATTTGCATAGGGGGTTAATCATGGAAAACATTATGATAGTAATATATGAAAATGTGGCTTGTCAAATTGGTTTACAAGACCCAAGTACATAAATCCTGAGAGGAAAAATGTATGGATGAGGGAGGTTTTGTGGTTCTCATATATGAACCTAGGTAATGATGGGGGGGTAAAGGTTTCTAATGGGTCATGTCTTACCTTGGAGATTGATGTCAATTTAGGCCAAAAGGTCCTTCTAGTCAAGATGGATTTGGTGCATAATGATGGGGAAATAAGGAGGCCTTGTCTTCACTAAGTTGACCATACAAATTCAGAGATGGTGGACTCATGAATATTAGAAGCATCCAATAAAGGTGGTGAGAGTAATGTTTGGGATGGGGCTATCTCCAAGAGACTCGATATGTTTCTTCTTGTTGAAACATTAGTTGACAAATTGGGTAGCATGAGATAATGGATATGAGAAGGATGCCAATCTTATCATGTCCTAATATTTATTCAATTGGGGAATACTATCCCAAGACCATCGAGTCCTTTCAAGCTCAATTATCATTGGATAAAGGACCCAAGTTTAGAGAATTGATTTGAAATGAATGGAGGCATTATGATAATCAACTAGAGGATTAAAAAATGTTATATTCCAATGATGAGTTAAGGAGAATAAAAAAGAAAACTATTGAATGGACAAAGGTCAAATTCAAAGATCCTTTTTAGAGATACTTTATTTACCATCATTGATTAGTTGCTCAACGTCTTCCTTTTTCCAACATTCGAGAGGTCTAAAGAAAGGTTTTCCTTTTCCAATCCTCCTCTTTCTTCTTATAGCTAAGATTTAAGAAAAAGTCTCCTCCATGAAATAATTTCTATATTACTGAAAGGTATCAAGTTATGGGTGCATATCTCTCTAACCCATCAGTTATTTTTAGATGTTGTCTTACAATTTGGAGATGGGTCCTTAAGGGATGAAAAATATATTCATAATTCTTTGGATTTGCGTTGTATTTCCATAGGGATGGAATCGAACCAACATAAATCTTGCATAATCTTTCATAGAGTTGTGTAAACTTAGATAAGATATATAAAAACAAATCTCTCCTTTCAGGAAGGATATTTTCAGAGTGGGATCAAATACCTTGGATTTCAATTAAATCCTAATGAGTATGGATCTTGAGACTAGAAATGGATTTATAGAAGAATTGAGAATAGATTTTCTTAATGGTATACTAGGTGGCTATCTTTAGGATGAATATTAACATTGGTGAAGGTTATGTTGCAAGACAACCCTGTATATCGACATTCATTTGCTTATATTCCCAAAGCAAATTTGCATAAGATTAAGAGAAATATTTCCATATTGTTGTTGACCGGAAGGCATGAAAAGGAGAGGGTGGATCTAGCTAGATGGAAGAGGTTAGTAAGGACCAAGAAGGAAGTAGGGGTGGGTATCAAGAATATCTCTCATTTATCCAAAACTCTTTCTACCAAAAGTTTACGGAAGGTAATTATAGGTTTTGGTTTATGGAGGGATGTCTTTGTTTCAAAATAATCCACCCGGTATCAATTATAGAATGAATTAAGAAACTTATTGAATCCCATACTAATTCCTTTATTGTCTTGAGGTCATTGATTCAATCCTTCACATTGGTGGTGAATAGTCTTTCCTAGAAGCATGATTATGGGAAGAGTATCATATTATGGATGGATCCTCCAATAGATGGGGGGAATGATTACTAGTTATATATGGATCTATATGCCTCTATAAGATCCTTCAACAAAGCTTCAATAGTAGTTTTAAAGGAAGGGGATGGCTCTGTAACAAACCCAACCCCTTAAGTACCTTTTTAATGGATGGGGTGTTAAATTTTCACTTATTCTATCAACCTTAAATCTTCTCTATCACAATTTCACACTCTTTTGCTCGTCAAGAGATTTCCAACAATGGTAAATACACTCAGAATTGAGATCTGGAACGAAAGGTATGTCCTTCTGAAGTTATTGGGTTTACATAGGTAACATTTCTCTTTCTGCCACATGACGTTTCATTTTCCTTGCCAACTGACATGGAGACACCCTGGTTCTAACACAACACTATCATATCCTGCCATGGTGGAAGTTCAATCCACATAGGCCTACAACCATAGTGGCTTGGACCTTCCTCCGACGTACTCTCGTGGGTGGAGGATTCACAAACTCACAATTTTGTAGCTTCCTTTCATAAGTCTACCCGAGAAGTCTCATTACTTAACCATTTTTCCATCTTACGCAGACTCACGGTCTCGTAGATTCACAGATGCATAACTCTAAGAGAATCCTTTCATAGGTTCATCCAAGAAGTCTGAACACTTAACCATTTTCAATCTATACAGATTTGAAGACTCATGGATGCATAATTTTATAAGCATCCTTTCATAGGTCCATCTGAGAAGTCTTGACATAATTCTACACGGACTCGTGGACTTGTGGATGCATAATTCTATAAGCATCCTTCCATAGGTCCGTCCAATAAGTCTCGACACTTAGACATGTTTCCATCTATGCGGACTTGTGGACACATAATTTTATAAGCATTATTTCATACATACGTCCGAGAAGTCTCGACACTTAGCCACTTTTTCATATACGCAGACTCGTGGATGCATAATTCTATAAGCATCCTTTCATAAGTACGTCCGAGAAGTCTCTACAGTTAGCCATTTTTCCATCTACGCAGACTCATGGACTTATGGATGAATAATTCTATAAGTATCTTATCACAATTCCATCCGAGAACTCTCAACACTTAGATTATTTAGTGATTTTGTCGGGTTCATGGGTTGGTAGACTCAAGGACTCGTAGACTCATTTGAGTCCCCTCCTCTCTTCTAAAATGCAACACTTATATTATTTTGTGATTTTTTCGGGTTCATGGGTTTGCGGACTCGCGGACCCATTCATCTCACCTTTCTAATCTCTGTGAACCGTCATGCTTCTAATTCCTTCATTCACACTTTACACCCACCATTCATTTTTCCACATCCTACAAACTCACTCCCCCTATTAAATATCTTATCAAAGTTTGGAATCCACGAGGGCACATACCCTCTATTGTCTCAACCAATTAAAGGTTGACACATGTTCCCATTGTACACATAAGATTTCTCCATCAGTGTGATGTCATTCATGACGTCACCCTTTTTCCTCGACCAAACTTAAATACTTACCTATTGATCTACGACTGAGGTTACTTGACGCCATCCTAATAGATCCAATGGTCATAATTCCTACGATGGATCTAGCGAATGTTAAAATCTCTGGATCTTTCAAAAATTATCATACGAGAGGGACCCCAATCGAAAACCAGGATAAAAAATTCATACCAAATCGACGACAAACCTTCAAGGAACTACACATCCTATTTAGGTAGGGTAAGATTTCTCTCTTAGTCATTTTAATGCAAAATTTTGGAGTATGAATAGTCCATACATGTACAAAATATTTCTAGTCACACACACACAAACAATGACTGCTTAGACACATTATTTACACAGGCTATGTGCATGCACATAATTGAGCAATTATAGATACTTCTATCATAGGAATGTGTACAAGTATAATCCCAACAATCATTACCATGAAATAATTTCATAATTACCAGTTCCTTCGGTGTAATTATGTCGTTGACTGCATATACATGAAATATACAGGTCCAGGGGACTCTTAAAAAAATATGCTCACAAGTATAGTTATAGTTGTGATCATCACTATTTTTAACATATAATTTTCATATTTTCATAATCCTGGTAGCAATAGTCAAGGATAATTACAACAGTAAAAACTTGCGACAATAGTCACATACCACAACTTATGTACAAGTTTAATAGTAGGTATATTGACTAGTAATTAACACATAAAATACCAATATTGTAAAACAAACCCATCTAATCATCAAACAAGCATACATGTCCCTGATTCATTCACAGGAAGATTCAACCTTAAGTTATAGTTTAATTATACAAGGTACAAAAATACTTATCTATTACAGTTGATAGTCAACCAAATGACTATGGGTATTCTCCTTTCCATCCAACCCTAGGCTCAAATGAATTCACTTTTAGAATTATGGCCACCCTTGTGCCAATCCATGATACCACTAGGGAATCTCTCTCGGGTTCTTAACAAGATATGGAGGTCACTCTCCTTCACTCTACTCTTAGTAGAGATTTTCCATACACCCACCTAGCCCAAGCCTCATCGAGGTTTATCAAATTCCTTCCCAACATCAAGATCGCAACCCTCTTAGCTCAAGTTGGGTTTTCTCATATTCCCATTGCATGCACGCATTCCTTCCTTTCAGTAGTTTCCTTCCTCAGAGGCTTGACCCTCCTCCAGTTCTCTCTCTACCTCCATATCTCGGTCGTACGCATGACTTAGGCAGGTTATCGACCTGTCCTTATGTTTCTTCTATCAGGAGGCAACTTGCGGGTCAATATTTGGGTCCCGTGGTGATATTTCCTACTGTCCTCTAACTAACCACTTCATGCCCCTTCTAATATCCCTCCATAATTCCATTCATTGGGTTGGTTGGTTGTTCAACTACCAACCTCCCTCATTAACTGATTTGTCTTGAAACCAGGGCTAAGGGAAGTAATATGAATAAGGCTTGAGGTCCTTTAATTTATTAGGGTCTCCTCCCATTCCACTAGTGATATCATGGCTTGTACTTTAATTCTTCACCCCACAATCAGTTTTGGCATTTACAATTAAACAATAATACATTTACAATATTCACATGTCATTTCATGGAAATCACTAATCGTGATCTATTACATGTATTCACGTTTAGAGAGGGGGTGTTACAATACCCTCCCCCTTCAAAGGAACATCATCCTTGATGTTATTTTTTTTTCAACAACACCCACCATGCCTTCTTCTTTTATCCATACCAACAATTTTATTCCTCTTCCTTATATGGTCCTTACTCAGACTTTGGCATTTCAGAACATGCCTACCATAATTTTCAATAACAAGCAAATTAATCATCATTTCATGAAAAACATTTTATTGTTGTTTAAATTCAAGTTGAAATATTCACAAGTTAGCACAATACTTATATGTGCAGTTCATGGATATGCATCCATATGGATGTCTCATTAACTTGGCTCATTGCTTTCCTTGACATACCCATTGTGTGCATGATCGAAATCAACATATTACAAAAACTATTAGAGTCTCCTCTTCCTTGCAGTCACTCACCCTCTGGGCATAGGCTTAGGCATCCCCTTCTCTACTATACAGTCCCTCAAGTGATCCATCTTTCCTTGCTAGGGATTTATCACACAAGAATAATTTCAAAGACCTCCTTGAGTCTTACAACTGAAGCATACCTCGCGCTTGCTCTGGAGAAAGTGTCCCTTCAACCTTTATCACCCAAACACATCATTCTATGGGTATCATGGCTTATCACAGGGTTCTCATGTCACAATAGTAACATGTTTTCCATGTTTTCCATCTTTTACAACCATCATATGTCCTCCCTGGACACATATTTTTCCTCTCACCTGTATCACATACATACAAAAATTCGTGAGTTTCTTTCATTATTTTGATCAAAATTCTTTCAAATCTATGAGTCAAATCTATCGCTCATAGATTTCAAGCTCCACATTTCTATTTTCATATATGTTCCATATAGGAACCAAGTCCCACAAACATGAGATCTCTTTCTGATGGTATTTTGTCTCTTTCATAACCAACAGACATTGGTCTTCCTTATGGGCTTACAACACAACCATGTCCAAGGCCCCTCCTTCCTGCAATTCATTCTTCACTCAGCCAAACAAACGGTTAGTTCCTCATGCACATTATATTTTCATTGCACCCTTGTAGTGGCTCACAAACAATTTCATAATTGTGCATACTAACAATTAAATTCATCTATTCAAAAAGTAAATACCATTCCTTACACATGCATTATTTTATCATACCAAGCCTTTCAAAATGAAATCATCAAATGAGTTTAATAAATGTGCCAATATCCATGGGCACATTCACACACAATTCACCCTTGCATTGATTTTTATATTATTACTTTTCATATTAGTTACTTTTCCTTGTTGGGTTGGAACTCAGCCAGCCTTTTACCACATGGTTTATTTATACACTTTTTTTTTAACAACAAGATTATGTTTTCCTGCTTCAACTAATCATGACCTCAAATAAGCATACTTGAAACTAAAAGTTTCACATGAATGCATTCAATAATTCTTTCTTCATTCGTAACCATGGTGCCGATGTTTATGGCCACCCAATTTCTCTCTTTACCATTCTGTAATGAATTACATCATCATCCTACCTTTGAGCACTTTGGTTCCCAATCACTCCTTGATTGGGAAATGTATTCATGGAATATATTTGTTCATGTATTTTTCCAAGGATTTCAATCATCCTCGGTTATCACAGGTTCACACCTCTGTCATGTAGGTTCTTCTTCCTAAATCATACCCTACTTGGGTCTCAATGGAATACAAAAACCATTCAAATCACATGCATACCATCAAAGCATAGACTATTTTAGAAGGGATTATTACCCAAAACCCTTTTACCTCTCATGTCACATGGGCACGAAATCTTTATACCCACTCTGGTTTCCAGCATCTTCTCTGATATTACCTCTTTAGTGGTGCTTCCTGGGGACTCCTAAAATTCCTTTCATAGTTTTATTTTTCATCAGCAACCTTCTTACATTCACTTCTATCTGAGGTTGTTCACTATTGGCAGTTGTCCTTCCCTAATAGTTCCAATCTTTTCTACACATGACATACATCACCACATTCACATTTTACATTAGTTGTCATGTAAAATAAATGCATGTACCATAGAATTTATTTCAGTTAAACATTTTCATATATTCCTTAACATATCTATATGAACTCCATCACATTGTCCCTGCAATATTCCAGATATAATATAATATGCAGAATATAAATATTGAGTAAGAAATAGAAAAACAACAATGATATATCCAAAACAATATCAGAATAATAGCATAATAACACCATAAATACAACCTTTATTAATTATAGCAATGTTCACTTGCCTCTTCGAGGGGGCAACCTACAAAAGAGAAAATATCTATTACAATAATATCCAATACAAACTTCACCCATGTCTTCTACACTTATTTATACTAATTCTACCTTCTAAGGAAACTTCTAGAGGAAGATATTTCTAGAAGCAAAAGCTTCTATTAGGTCTTCTTACATTGACTTATTCTCAATTATTTATTAGGCCTTATTAACTAATGTCGGCCTTTATTACATAGAAAACATATCCTTCTAACTAATGACCCATGGAGAGGGGTTAGGATCGGATCCTAACATGCCCTTTCCCTTCAAAAGCAACCTTTTACTCAAGGTTGCAGGTGCATAAACTGCTGAAGTATGGTTGTTGGTTCCTAGGTCGCATCATCTGGTGATGCGTCCTTCCACTTGATCAACACTTCCTTGATGGTTAGGCCATGTAGCTGAATTTCCTGGTTTTTGAGGACTCCTTTGGGTTGGATCCACAAATATCCCTCTTCATATAATTATGGAAAGATGGTTTGAACTCAACAATTATATCCCACCACTTTCTTCATACAGGAAACATGAAATACTAGGTGGATTTTGGAAGTAGCCGAAAGAGCCAATTTGTAAGATATTGAGCCAATACAATTGATGATATAGTAGGCCCCATAAAACTTGGGTGCCAAATTATGATGTCCTTGATCTTTGAGAGATATTTTATTGTAAGGTTGCAGCCGGATAAACACCTGATCCCCTTCCTAAAAAACCCTTTCGGAAAAATGTTGGTCAACCTGTTCCTTCATGTGATTTTGGTCCATGTGGAGGTTATCCTTCAGAGATATGATGGTGGTTGTGTGGCCTTGAAACATGGTATCAATAGATTGAACCTTGGATGTGCCTGGAATATAGATAGTCACTTTCATAGGTCGTTGGCCATACATTGCTTCATATGGGGTGATTTTAGTGGTCGTGTGATAGGAAGTATTGTACCACCATTCTATCAAGGGAAGCCATTGCACCCACTGGTGTTGTTTGTCTGAATCAAAACACCATAAGTAGGTTTCCAAACATTTGTTGACCACTTCCATTTAGCCATCAACTGGGGGTGATAGGTTGTGCTCATGTTTAGTTGGGTGAAAGTGGGATGATCAGATACAATAGAGGTTGGCATGCCATGTAAGTTGAAAATCTAATCAAGGAAAACTTGTGCAACGAGTGTCATTGTGAAAGGGTGAGGTAAAGAAAAAACATGAGCATACTTGGATAGGATATCAACCACCACCATGATGATCGATGTTTTCCCAGTTTTAGGAAGGCCCACTATAAAATCCATGGAGATGTCTATCCATATTGAAGTTGGAATGAGTAGGGTTTGTAAAACTCTTGGTGGCTTGATAGTTTCACCTTTATTACATTGGAACACCTCACATTTAGTGACAAATTGAAGTATATCCTTCTTCATGCCTTCCTAGAAAAAAGAACGACGAGCATGAGCATATGTCTTTTGGAAGCCCGAGTGACCTTCAATGGTTAATGAGTGAAACTCTATTAAGAGTTGCGGCTTGAGTGATGAAGAGGGTGATATAATCAAGCGATCCTTATATCAGAGAGTATTTTCCTTATATAGCTAGTAGGAGGATTAGGGTCCTCCTGAAGATGTTGAATTATCCTAGAGATAGTCGAGTGTGTTAGCCACTCCTGGCATACATCTTCAATCCAATCATGGAATAGTAAGGATAAGGAAAAGAGGGCACCATCCTCCTCATGCTATCGTGAAAACGCATCAAACACTATATTGTCTTTGCCTTTTTTCTATATGATTTCATAGTCATATCCCAACATTTTAGTCAACCACTTGTTTTGTTCTGGGGAGGATAACCTCTGCTCCAAAAAATACTTCAGACTATGGTGATATGTTTTGATCTGAAAATGACATCCCAAAAGGTAGGGCCTCCATGTGTGCACCGCATGTAAAATGGACAACATTTCTTTTTCATAAGTGGATCTACCCAAGTTGCGACCACTCAATGCTTGACTAGTAAAGGCTAGAGGTCGACCCTCTTAGGTGAGGACTATGCCTATACTAGTGCCTGAAGAATCTGATTCCACCATAACATTTTTTTTGAAGTCAGGCACCGCTAAGATGGGAGTAGTGCACATGGCTCTCTTTAACTCAATGAAGGCTTGCTCTGCCTTAGTTTTCTAATGAAATGCATTCTTCTTGAGAAGGTCGGTCAAGGGCTTAGAAATTTTTCCATAATGGTGGAAATGTTTTTGGTAATAGACCGTGAGACCGAGAAAACCCCGTAGGAACTTTAAGGTCATGGGTCATGACCACTCTTGCATAGCTTGTATATTTTCAAGGTCCACTTTTACCTCATCGCGACTCACAATGTGTCCTAGGTACTCCACTTCACTGGCTCCAAAGGAACATTTGGTATTTTTTACAAACAATTAGTTGTCAGGTAGCATTTGAATAAATTTTTCCACATGAAGAAGGTGGCTATCCCAGGTGTGGCTGTAAATGAGGATTCCATCAAAGAAAACCAGGAAAAATTGTCGAAGGTAATATTTCAACAATTTATTCATAAGACTTTGGAAGGTGGATGGAGAATTGCATAGGCCAAAAGGCATGACCAAGAATTCATAATGTCCTTCATGAGTTCTGAAAGAAATATTTGGAATATCTCCCTCCTTCATTCAAATCTGGTGATAGCCGGAACGAAGGTCCAAATTGGTGAAGGCAAAGGCCCCTTGGAGTTCATCCAATGGATAATCAATGATTGGAATGGGAAACCTATCTTTGATGGTCAGTTTATTTAGGGCCCAAAAATCAGGACACATGCGCCAAGTACCTTCTTTCTTTAAGATCATCACTACTGGTGAAGAATATGGGCTTGTACTATGGCGAATTACACCTTCCTCGAGTAATTCTTGTACCATCTTTTTTATTTCATTTTTTTGAGAAAATGGATATCGGTAGGGTATTAAATTGGGGGGTTGACTGCCTGGAAGGAGAGGGATGCTATGATCATGCTCACCTTGAGAGGGAGGTAAGGAAGTGGGTACTTCAAATATCTTTGGGTAGTTGTCCAAAATAAGTTGTAGGCTAGGCAAAACTACCTGCGAGACCTGTTTAGTGACCTGGATGGAATTAAATTGAGCAATCGCACCATGGTATCCTTTCTTCAACAATTTTTCCATCCTGTGAGAGCTGATGATTTCAGGAGAGCCCGCTTGGAGACCTTGAAGGGTATAGGAGTGAGCCTCATGGTGAAATCTCATATATAATTCTTGATAATCCATTTTGATTGGTCCCAAAGTGTGAATTCATTCCACCCCCAATACAATATCACAACCACCCATGGAAATAGATAACATGTGGGTTTTCAAATGATAATCACCCATTTGGAGTTTGGCATTTTCACAACATCCCCCACACTTCATAGTACCCCCATTAGCAATGAGAATATGGAAATTAGAAACAGGGAGGACAAAGAAATGGAGCTCATCAGCAAGAGTGTGATGAATACAATTATGGGTGCTGTCACTATTAATGAATACCACAACCGACCTATGTTTGATGTTGATCCGGATTTATGAGAAGAACAAAATGAAACCACATAATTATAATATTAACACAGAGACACAGTGAACAATAAAAGAGATACAGTAAAACTTGACTTCTATCAAATAAGAAATATGTTGAAAACTGTAAAATGCAGACTGAAAACAAGCTTGCTAGAATGGTGGCAGCTTATCTCTAAGAAGAGATGTGATGGCTACGCTCATTCAAAAGAAGATGAGTACAATGAGGCTCTGAAGGCATTTTTTTACAATGAACATGAATTCCAAAACCCTAGAAATCCAAAAACCTAAACCTAGGAGATGAAGCGCCAAAAGTCATGTGGGCCCCGTTGGGGTAATTTAGTACATTAACTTCCTGGGGACATAACTTTTACATATGATATTCGTTTAGGGAGAATGATAGCTCGTTGGAAAGGTATTGACAATGATTTTCATTTAGGGGGATCAATCAGAGCCTTTTTCCTTTGTTAAGGTTCCTTATTGCGAAAATGCATCGTTTAGGCCCTCAAAATGGCTCTAGAAGTTCAGGAACTGAAAAAACTGCTAAAAATAGTAAGTTTCCAAAAAACGTTTTTGAGCTAGTTGGACAGGATAGGTGGCCACCGAGATCCTCCTGGATCAATCCTCCCCCATTAGGAATCAATGGTATCCATTTTTTTGAGTTCCCCCATCATATGAGTAAATTTCTGTTGAATTTGGCCCTGAGTGAGCCACTTGCCTAGGTGAAGGAGTTGCCCTTCTTTGACAAACCGATAAAGTTGGATCCTTTGCTGGTGAGTGCCCTTGACCTATGTTTCCATGATCTGATCAGTGGATGCATGTTCCATGAATTTAGGGTTGATCTATGTTGGTGTAAATTGTTATGTTATCTATGAGGTGTCCAATAACAGTGGAAAATAAGGTTGAAGGAGGTCCACATTGAATATTGGGTGAAATACAAGGAATGGGGGAAGGTTGAGATCAAAATAAATGTCACCCATAACCTTGGTGATGGTGTAGGATCCATAATAGAGTGGAGGACGCTTCTGATAAGGCCCTGTAAGAATTCTATTTGCAAGTGCAACAGAACTTTGTCTCCCACCTGAAACTGGTGTGGCACCTGGTGTTGATCATGGCGCTGCTTGTAATTGGAATTGGACTTCTGTAAAATATACTAAACCTGTTGGAAGATGTGTTGGTTCTACTCAATGAACCGGGTGGCTTTGTTAGTTCCTTTTGGAGCATGCGACAAGTCTGCCTGGGTGGCCACAAGGGGTAGTGCAACATCCATGGGACCCAATGGTTGAAATCCCAACCCCATCTGAAAGGGGTTGTGGTCGGTTGATCTATGTATGGATCTGTTGTAGCTATTATGAACATAGGGAAGAATCTCATCCTAGTTTCAAGGGTGCTTGTAATTTTACATGCGTACGATGTGCACGGTCATTCAGTTGATGAACTCAGTTTGTCCATCCATATGGAGGTGGAAGGCAATGGAATTGGTGAGCTTAGTGTCCAACAATGACTAGAGGCTCGACCAAAATGTGATGAGGAACTAGCTATCCCGATATGAGAAAATTTTTGGGATCCCAAATTGTACCCACACTTGTTCAAAGAAGAGATTGACAGTGGTCTCCATTGTGATGCTCTTCTTGTAGGTGTCCAGAATCTCCATCTTGGAAAAGAGGTCAACAACCATAAAACACAGTCATTTCCCCACTTGGTGGATGGAAGGCCTAACATGTAGTCCATTGAGATGAATTCCCAAGGCCTCGCAGGAGTAGGTAGAGGAGTGTACATGCCTTGTTTCTTAATGGTCGGTTTGGCAATAGCACAGGCAGTGTAGGATCAGATATACTTGCTGACATCCTATCAAAGTTTCAGCCAATAGAAATGTCACTGCAACATTTCCACTGTCTTTTCCATGTCGAAGTGTCCTACCACCCGACTATAGTGGGATTCCCAAATCATCTTCGCTCGCTCACTTGATGGCACGCATAGATGGCCCAAATGGCACAACATCCCATCCTGAAGATGGACATTAGTGATAGTTGTGTTTGCGCCCAACATTTGGTAGGTGTTGGAGAAGTCATGATATGTCTCATATAGGTGGGGCCATACATAGGTCTCGTGGCCACAAGAATTGAGCATTGTGATAAGTGTCACGACTGGAGGTCGACTGAGGAAATCAGCAAATCGGTTGGTACTTCCTGTTTTATAATTGATGATGAGGTGGAACTGTTGCAAATATGTGGACCACTTTTGATGGCGGTCATTCTGTAATTTTTCTTGTGTCTGCATGAACTGCATCAACTTATGATCAATGTGGATGACTTTCTCCTTCCTGATAATGTAATGCCTCCATTGGAGGCAAGCTTGAAAAATGGAGTAAATTTCTTTGTCATAAGTAGGGTACTTACGGATGACATATGATAGTGTCTCACTATGATAGAACACAGGGTGGATGTGTTGAGAGATGACTACGCCCACAACATAGTCTGAAGCATATGTCTCGATATCAAAGGGTTGTTGCAGGTCAGGTAATGAAAGCATTGGGGAAGACCAAAATCACTGCTTTAGATCATCAAACACTTTTTTCTAGAAGAATCCCCACACAAATTTTTCCTTACCACCACCTCTGGTTATTTGGTTGAGGGACCATGCAATATGGGATAATCCCAACATGAACCTTCGATAGAAATTGGCAAGGCCTAAGAAGCTATGAAGCTCAGTGAGCGTGGTTGGGGTTAGGTAGTCATGGATGGCTTGGATCTTGGATGGATCAACATCCATACCATTCACATCAACAATGGAGCCTAGGTACTAGACCTTGTCCATGTCGAAGGAAAATTTTTCCAGGTTGGCATATAGCTTGTGTTGTCGCAGAGTGTGCAAAACCTATTGAATATGTTGGAAGTGTTCTTCCCAAGTATTTTTGTAGACAAGGATGTCATCCAGATACACCACCGCAAAATAATTAGTGAAAGGCCACAAGATATCGTCCATCATCCTCATGAAATTTTTTGGGGCACTTTTCAAACCAAAGGGCATGGCCATCCATTCAAAAATACCTTATTTTGACTTGAATACAGTTTTCCATACATCTGTCAGTTCTATTGGGACCTGATGGTAGACAAACTTCAGATCAATCTTACTGATTTTTTTTTCCCCCTTGAGCTAATCAAGGAGATCATTGATTCGGGGAATCGGGTATCGGTTCATGACTATGATTTTATTTAGGTCTCGATAAACAATGCAGATTCACCAAGTTTTGTATTTCTTCTACACCGACACGAATGGGCTTCCACAAGGTGATGATATGGGTCAGATGCGCCCCTTATGGAGAAGTTCTTGGATATGACGCTTGATCTCCTCATTTTCTAGCAGAAAGTAACGATAGACTGGCCCATTGGGTAGCGGTGTGCTAGGGGTCAGATCGACGAGATGCTTGACCTGAGAGTGCAGAGGTACCCCAGTAGGTGATGAGAAGATGTGTTTGTATTCTTCCACAACCTTATCCACTTGCTTATGTTGTGTGGAGAGGTTGGTCGCGGAGGCTATGGATGTGGCTACAACCTATCACTCACTCTGAGAGAGAATCACGAAGAAGACAAACTTCTCGGTCTGAGAAATGATTTCCTACATTTCTTGGAAGAGATCAAGGAAATAGCACTAGGTGGTACTACCTCGGGTATCCTCTACAATTTCTTGTTCAAAGTAATACTAACACTGCGAGGCCTAGACTCATATAAATCATGACATTTCCATAAATAAGGTTGGCCCAAAATAACATCACAAACTTCATGGGGAGAAACATCACACAATACCTCATCTTTGAATGGCTTAATGTCGTATTACAGGTGACACTTTTGGCTGACGCGAAGATGGATTCCTTGATAGAGCCATCCAATGGTGTAGGGTTGCAGGTGCGGTGTTTTTGACAAGACTATCTGCTTGAAAACCTTTGTTGATATGAGATTCTTCTGGCTACCACTATCAATTATAATGTGCAATAGTGTGCCTTTTACCCACATCTGTGAATGAAAGAGGAACTCGCCTTCCTATGGCTCATTAGGTTCACCAGGATGGATCTTGGTGGTAGTAACAATGGCACTGGGTTCTATGTCAATGATATATCTCCCCTTTTCTGGTTCTGAATCATAGTTGGAACCTGCATCTGATTCATAGTATTTTACCTCAGCCACCAATGACTGCTTGGAGCAACAATCAATAGTGTTATGCTAGGGGATATTATGGAAGTCACACCACTTGCCGATATCTTTCTTCATCTTCCCATTGTCCTTCTTTTCTTGTGGTTTGGAATGGTTTTTCTGATGTTTTGCATATTTTATGTTTCCTTTGTTCTATGGGTTGGGGCTACCCTTTTGCTGCTTCTCTTGTGAGGGGTTCCCAGACCCAAACAACCTCATCTTTTGTTTCAGTTTCTTCTCGATTTTGATGGAATATCGATAGGCCACACCCAAGGATGATATGTCCAAAAAATCCATTTATGTATGGATGTATCTATGCATACCACCGAATTACTTGAGCACCAGATGTGACTCAAAATATTTGATACCCATCTTGGTGCGCAAGGTATGTAATACATTAGTGAGCCCTGACGTTGTTTGATCTCTTTCGTGCCACAATGTGGTCCATCTTGTATACAAGTCATCATAACTTCCAATAGGGTAGTATTGTTCCTTAATATCATCCCTGAAGGAACCCCAAGTGGGTGAAACTGCAAATAATGTAAATTCCTCTATTTCCTTTTTCTCATAGAAAGTCTCCCACCAATCTTTGACATGGGGGACAACCTTGAGGAGCGTAAATGTAATATTTTCTCTATCGAAAAATTTGTGGACAGAGAAATATCCTTATTGAAGGTTTAACCATTTATATATGACATCTGCATCTATTTGACCTTCAAATATAGGAATATCAAAATTGATTAGTACCTTGAATGGGGAGTTCCTTCACTTGAGGTGGATGTATCGCTTATCGAAAACTATCGAAGGATTTGTGAAAATTTGTCAATCATCGTGTTCCCTTGTCACTCAAAGGATTCCTCGAGAAACATTTTGAAAGGATATCCTGTCCATTCATATTCCTTTGGGCATTCGAGAGCATTTTTCCTCAAGAGAAACAAGCTCGATACCCAACTATGTATACCCTGACCGTGTCAGGGACATGCATCAAAAAATGACAAGGAGCAGACCACTCTAATACCACTGATCCGGATTTATGAGCGAAACAAAATGAAACCATAGATTTATAATATTAAAAAAGAGACATAGTGAACAATAACAGATATACATTAAAACTTGAATTCTATTAAATAAGAAATGTGCTTAAAACTGTAAAATGCAGACTAAAAACAAGCTTGCTAGAATGGTGGTAGCTTATCTTCGAGAAGAGATGTGACAGCTACGCTCATTCACAAGAAGATGAGTATAATGAGGCTCTGAAGGAATTTTTTACAAAAAAAATGAATGCCAAAACCCTAGACATCCAAAAACCTAATCGTAGGAGATGAAGCACCAAAAGTCAATTGGGCCCCATTGGGGTAAGTTAGTACATTAACTTCCCGGGGTCATAACTTTTGCATACGATCTTCGTTTAGGGTGAACGATAGCTCGTTGGAAAGGTATTGAAAAGGAGATTCATTTAGGAGGATCAATTAGAGACTTTTTAAAATTTGAGGTGTCTGATCACGGAAAAGCGTCGTTTAGGCCCTCAAAATTGCCCCGAAAGTTCAGGGACCGAAAAACTGCTAAAAATAGTAAGTTTCAAAAAAATTGTTTTGAGCCAGTTGGATAAGATGGGTGGCCACCAATATATTCCTAGAGAATATGTATCCCTTCATATTCAATTTTTTTGGAGTCGAGATACCTGAAAGTGTATGAAGTGAAATGAGCGGTTCCAGTGATGCCCCAGGATTGACAACTGGATCTTCAGCATGATCACTGGATGAAGCCTCCTCTAGGTTCAAAGCTTCATCTGATGGGATGTATTCATAGGGATAGGAAGTTGAGGCATCAATCTGGAAGAATTTTTGTTATCTACATTTATGCCCTGGTGCATACTTTTCATCACAATAGTAGCAAAGTCCTTGCTTGCGTCGTTTCTCCATTTTAGCTAGAGAGACATTTTGGACGTTCAAGGTTTGGGAAAGGAAGATTGGAAAACAAAGCCTTCAGATATGGTTCCTGAAGGATGGTCTCTTCTTCCTTGGATAATTGACATGCCTGCAACTAGGTAGTACGATGATGCATACTCACATGAGCCTTGGTGGTGTTCTTTAAGCCACTGATAAAACATTCAAGATAAAATTCATCAGATAAGCCCTCATGTCTGATAGCCAAATTTTCAAATGTTGTGATGAAGTCTGATATTGATCCAGGTTGGTGTATCTTTGTGAGCTTGCCCAAAAAATGAGATTCATGATCAAAATGGGCACAAACTACTTTAGTGAACATGCTCCAAGTGGGGAATCTAGGATGCCACATTTATGCCACTGTTCTTTATCTAGGTATAGAATCCAAACATGGAGTTTGGTCTCATCATCCTGAATATCATGGAGGACAAAGTATTGTTCCATTTGAGACACCCACCCAGCTAGTTTAGAACCATCAAATTTATGCATGTCAATTTTGGCACCTTATTCCAAGAGTGTGTAGACCCCCAAGGGGAGTGGGATGACTGAGTATGGTCATGCTGGGAAGACTATGGGTCAGTTGGAATGTACTCAACATGCTTTCCCTTGAGGTTTTGTAGTACCTCTTCTAGTTGTTGGGAGATTGATTGATGGGATACCTTGATGGATTTAAGGTCTTCCTCTAGGGTTGTTTTCCTATACTCCATGTCATCATGGCTTTGGGAACGGGTAGTAGGCATGGTGGAGGATTTGGTATCCGGTCAGGTGTTGGGAGGGAAATATGGGTCACAAAATTTGATAGGTACGAAGGTGATCAATGCAAAAAGAGGAATCCAAAGGGATAGGTGTCAAATAAGGGTGTCTTGGAAACCGCAGAAAAAAAAAAGTCTTAAAAGTGAAGGGTACCACTGTGATCAGAATGAAGAGAGGAATTCAATGGGATAGGTTACAAATAAGGGTTCTAAAAATCCCCTGATTTTTTTTTTTTACTCCTATAGAGATATACTCCGAGATGAATAATATCGTAGTGTTGAAATGACCAAATTCTTAATAGGAAGAAATGTGTAGGAATTTCCCAATTGGAATGAAATAGACACAATTGCACAGCAATAGATCTAGTCGGTTCTATTGATTTTTCCATCCCAAGGGTTAGGGGATTCAAGGGTTCTACAAACAAGGGTTTTCCCTATTTTATATCTCTTTGAAATACGCATGGGATCCAACAATAGTATTTGGACCAATATCTTAGGGAACCAACTAAGGAGGCTAGACCATACCCTTAGCCATACTACCCGACTAACCATGTACGAGAGAGTATCTTCCCAAGTGTTGTTCTCGGTCACACTATAGAAGTCAGGTGACCGATCGGTTTATCTATGAAGGGCTTCAGGATGCCTAAGACGATTTGTATGCGCTACCACTTAAAGGGGTACCAACAAGGGTTACAAGGGTGGCCGATAGATGTGCGCTTAAAAACCACTTGTATTTATTGCATGTATGACTCCCCGACCATAGGTTTATGTGTGTACTGACAAATATTTGTAGCTTAAAGATGTCGGAATACGTCTCTACCCTAAAAAAAAATTACCCCACAAGTCGTGCCTTGGAAAGAGATCTAATACCACTTGGAATATTTGAGATATAATATTTTGTGCATAACATAAATATTGAGCAAGCAATAGCGAAACAATAACAATATATCCAAAACAATATCATAATAATAGCATAATAACACCAGAAAGAGCGCCTTCATTAATGATAGCAATGTTCAATTGCCTCTTCAAGGGGGAAACCTCCAACAAAGAAGAGCTCTATTACAATAATATTCAAGACAAACTTCACCCATGCCTCCTACACTTATTTATACTAATTCTACCTTCTAAGGAAACTTCTAGAGGAAGATCTTTTTAGAAGCAAAGATTCTATTAGGTCTTATTACATTGAATTATTCTCATTTATTTATTAGGCCTTATTAACTAATGCCGGCCTTTATTGCATAGAAAATATATCCCACTAACTAATGAACCATGTGTTGGAGTCAGAGGTCCTTGCTTTCAGCCATGTTTATACCCCATGAAGTATTTACACCCTAGAAGTATGTACACTCTTCCACGCGGGGGAGTGCAAAGGGAGGTTACCCCCTCTGCGGGGTCCGGGGGGGCTATCCCCTCGGCTGGGGGGTCTGGGGGCAAGCAGGCCCCTGGCGGGAAAATTTGCCTTGTAAAAGTATATTTTAATTTCATTGTAAATCTGGACCGTTCATTATAAGGTTGCAGATCTAACAATAGAAGTTATGTTAGGGGTTTTTGCTCTAGAAGACAACCCTCTCTTATGAGGGAAATGTATTGCGGCTATGTATCATAACGAATATTGTATTATGAGATGAGAGACTGTGAGAGAAAGAAGAGGAAGTTACAATGGGTTTGTTGTAGGTTGTATCCCTTCATATGCTGGATAATAATAAAGGAAGGACCTAGAAATTTCTCTGGTGGATGTAGCCCACACTGGGTGAACCACGTAAATCTGTGTCTCTATTGTATTGTGTATCTTCTGTGTTTTGTTTCTGCATTTGTTTTATTTTATTGCTCCACGGTCCTGTTGTTTTATAACAACTAGTATCATAGGGAAAGGTAACTCATAGGAAAGGAGGGTTCCTAGTTTGAGTGGGAGCAATGTTAGAAGATGGAAAGTTTAGGGTCAAAAAATTTAACGGCCAAAACTACTTGTTATGGAAGATGCAGATGGAAGATTATTTATATCAGAAGGATCTATTCCTACCATTGGGTGGAGTAGCAAAGAAGCCGATGGCTATGAAGGATGAAGGATGGGAGATTCTTGACAGAAAGGCTCTAGGAATGATACGGCTAAGCCTAGCAGCGTCGGTGGATTTCAATATTTCGAAAGAAAAGACAACAAAGGGTTTGATGGACGCATTGACTAAATTGTATGAAAAACCCTCGACATCCAATAAGGTATTTCTAATGAAGATATTATTTAATATGAATATGTCAGAAGGTGGGTCTGTTGCAGATCATTTAAATGAATTCAATACGGTTACTAATCAACTAAGTTCTATAAAAGTGGACTTTGATGATGAGGTTAGGGCTCTTCTAATCTTGTGCTCATTTCCAGAAAGATGGAACGGCTTGGTCATGGTTGTAAGTAACTCTGTCTCTGGTTCAAATACTTTAAAATTTGATGATGTTGTTGGTGTTATCCTTAGTGAGTAAATGCGATGGAAATGCACAGGTGAGACATCAGGTAATGCATTGAACATGGAGAACATGGGAGAACAAAAGGATAGAGGAAAGGGCCCAGGGAACTGGGGGAATTCTAGGAAGGGCATATCCAAATCCAAACTTGGAAAGATAGAGTGTTGGAATTGTGGGAAGAAAGGACATCTGAAGAAAGAATGCAGAGCTCCAAAGAAACAAAGAGATGGGCAGCAAGAGAGAAATCAGGAAGAAAATGTAGCAGGTGATGTGTTACAAGATGCTTTGATTCTTTCTGTAGATAATATTTCTGAGTCTTGGGTAGTAGATTCAGGGGCTTCATTTCATGTCACACCCCATAGGAAACATTTTCTAGATTATGTTCAAGTTTATTTTGGACAAGTTCATTTGGGTGATGATGCACCATGCAAAATTGTTGGAATGGGAAAGGTAAAAATAAAGCAACGCAATGGAAACCAATGGTTGTTGAAAGAGGTAAGACATGTTCCATATTTAAGGAAAAAATTGATTTCAATAGTGCAGTTGGAAAGTGAAGGTTGTATATCCATATTTACAGATAAGACGTGGAAGGTCATCAAAGAATCACTGGTGATAGCAAAAGGAGAGAAGGTAGGTACATTGTATTTATGTACTGGTAATACTGAATCTTCTATCTATTTAGCTTCTATAGGAGTGGATACAACACTGTGGCATCATAGGTTGGGACACATGAGTGAGAAGGGTATGAAGATACTTCACAAAATAAATTTGTTGCTAGATCTTAAACAAATTGATTTGGACTTCTGTGAGCATTGTGTTTATGGAAAACAAAAGAGAGTCAGATTCCTCAGAGTCGGAAAAGAAAAGAAGAATGAAAGGTTAGAGCTTGTGCATACAGATGTATGGGGACCATATTAGCTATCATCTCTTGGTGTCTCTCGTTATTATGTTACTTTTATTGATGATGCAACTAGAAAAACTTGGGTTTATTGCATTCAACAAAAATATGATGTTTTTGATACTTTTAAGAAATGGAAATCTTTGGTTGAGAATGAGACAAGAAAAAGTTTGAAGTGTCTCAGATCAGATAATGGAGGTGAATATTTCAGCAAGGAGTTTGATGATTACTTCTCATACCATGGGATTCGTAGCAAGAATACAGTTCCAAGAACACCACAAGAAAATGGTGTGTCAGAAAGGATGAACAAGACAATCATGGAGCATGCAAGGAGTATGAGATTGCATGTTGGTTTTCCCTTACAGTTCTGGGAAAATGATGTAGATATTGTTGTTTACTTAATAAACATAGGACCTTCAATCTCTTTGGATGGTAGAATTCTAGAGGAGGATTGGACAGGAAAAAAGGTAAACTATTCTTTTTTGAAAACTTTCAGTTGTGAATCATTTGTCCATATTGATAAAGAAAATAGAACAAAGCTTGAGGAAAAATCCAAGAAGTGTACCTTTATTGGATACAGTGTTAATGATTTTGGTTATCGCTTATGGGATTATGAAAATAACAAAATCATTAGGAGTAGATATGTCATATTCAATGAGAAGGTCATGTAAAAATATCAGTTGGAGGGAAAGAAACAAGAAAAAGAAAAACAAGAATACACAGTGCTTGATGAGATCACAGAAAAAGAAATTCCAAAGGAACCAGAAAATCAAAATGTACAACAACATGAGCAGCAGGTACCTCAAACACCTGCAAGTGTTGTTAGAAAATCTATCAGGTTAAGTATACCCCCTGAATGATACTCTCCTTCATTGTATTATTTATTGTTGATTGATTCTGGTGAACTAGAATGTTATGAAGAGGCAATGCAGGTAGACACCAAAAATAAGTGGGAGCAAGGCATGAAAGAGGAAATGGATTCCTCGATAAATAACCATACTTGGGAATTGGTTCAGTTTCCTGTAGGAAAAAGAGCATTGCAGAATAAATGGGTTTACAAGTTGAAGGAAGAAGATGGAGGAATAAAGCGGTACAAGGCTAGACTTGTTGTAAAGGGGTTTGCACAAAAGAAAGGTATAGATTTTGATGAAATATTTTCTCCTATTGTTAAAATGACTTCAATTAGAACTATTTTAAGTCTTGTGGCAGTATAATATTTGCATCTTGAACAATTAGATGTTAAAACAACCTTTCTCCATGGGGATTTGGAGGAAGAGATTTATATGCAACAACCACAGGGCTATGAGGTCAAAGGGAAGGAGAATTTGGTATGCAAGTTGAAGAAGAGCTTGTATGGCCTAAATAAATCTCCAAGGTAGTGGTATTTGAAGTTTGACAGGTTTATGATAGAACAGGGTTATAGTAGGTGTCATTCTGATCACTGTGTTTATTTCAAAAGGATAGAAAATGGAATCTATATTATCTTGCTATTGTATGTAGATGACATGCTTGTTGCAGGGTCTAATATGCAGGATATAAATGTGCTCAAGAAAAAATTAGCTAATTCAATTGTGATGAAGGATTTGGGTGCTGCAAAGAAAATCCTTGGTATGCGAATAACAAGAGACAGAAAAAATCGCAAATTGACATTGTCTCAAGGTGAGTACATAGAGAAGGTGTTGGAAAGGTTTAGAATGCAAAATGCAAAACCAGTTAGTAAACCTTTAGCCATCCATTTCAAATTAACTAAGGAAATGTGTCCCAAGACACAGGAAAAGATATAATACATGTCCAGGGTTCCTTTTTCCTTAGCAGTTGGCAGCTTGATGTATGCAATGGTTTGCACAAGACTAGATATTGCACATGTAGTGGGAGTTGTGAGTAGGTATATGAACAATCCAGGTAAAGAACATTGGGAGGATGTAAAGTGGATTCTTAGGTATTTGAGAGGTATTTCTACTCATGCATTATGTTTTGGAGGATCATACACTTTTATACAGGGATATGTTGATTCAGATATGGCAGGTGATAAAGTCAGTGGGAGGAGCACCACAGGGTATGTTTTTACTATAGGTGGAACAATAGTAAGTTGGATTTCAAAACTGCAAAAGGTTGTTGCACTTTCAACAACAAAGGCAGAGTATGTTGTTGCTACAGAGGTAGAGTATGTTGCTGCTACAAAGGCTAGTAAAGAGATGATTTGGTTACAAAGGTTTATGGAGGAATTGGGAAAGAAGAAGAAGAATAACAGGTTGTATTGTGACAATGAGAGTGCCATTCATCTTGCAAAGAAATCATCCTTCCATTCAAATAATAAGCATATACAGTTGAGGTACAATTTCATACGATCCATCTTGGAATATGGACATTTGAAGTTGGAAAAGATACACATTAGACGGAATCCTGCAGACATGTTAACAAAGGGAGTAACCAGGGAGAAATTGAGTTCTTGATCAGTTTTGGTTGGTCTTCAAGAATGAATATGAAGATGAGAAATTTTTCAGGTCCAATAAGGTTTAGAGTCCATCATATACAACATCGGTGGAGTTGTTGAGATCAGTCTCCAAGTGGGAGATTGTTGGTTGTGGAGCCTGATTATCTTCCTGATTCAGAGGTCCTTGCTTTCAGTTGTGTGTATACCCCATGAAGTATGTATACTCTTCTACGCGGGGGAGTACAAAAGGGGGTTTCCCCCTCTGCGGGGTCCGAGGGGGCTATCCCCCCAACTGGGGGGTCCGAGGGCAAGCAGGCCCACGATGGGAAAAATTGCCTTGTAAAAGTATATTGTAATTTCATTGTAAATCTGGACCGCTCATTATAAGGTCGTAGATATAACAGTAGAAGTTATGTTAGGGTTTTTTTCCCTAGAAGGCAACCCTCTCTTATGAGGGAAATGTATTTCGGCTATGTATCATAACGAATATTGTATTCTAAGACGAGAGACTGTGAGATAAAGAAGAGGAAGTTACAACGGGTTTGTTGTAGGTTGTATCCCTTCATATGCTAGATAATAATAAAAGAAGGACCTGGCAATTTCTCTGGTGGACGTAACCCACACTCAGTGGACCATGTAAATCTGTGTCTCTATTGTATTGTGTATCTTTTGTGTTTTGTTTCCGCATTTGTTTTATTTTATTGCTCCATGATCTTGTTTTTTTCTAACACCACAGAGAGGGGTTAGGATCAGATCCTAATAGTCCCCAATGTTTTCATGAGTGCAACCACAATCAAATTTCAGCTGCAACTCTCAACATTTTCATGCCAAAATATCTACATGCATCATCATATTAGTTCCTCGCCCCAGAGGAACATAATAGACAACAAGAAAGGAGTTAAGGGATTCTCCCATCAGGAAATTTTCAGCCCAGTTGAATTAATTTCAAGGCCTCATTTCCTTCATGAATTATATCTTAACCAAGCTCATTCATTTAAACACATTCAATATTTTATCTTTCATTACTAGTTGTACTTATTTTCATAGTTGTCATTTTTAATCATACAACTATGTCTTATTATTAAAAGTTTCATAGTGAGAGAAGTATTAATCACTTTATCCTTCTTTTATTTTACAATTTATCCCTCCTAGGATCTACTTGTTCTATATATTGAGCAGTCTTAGTTATTTTCACCTTTCCCTTCTTGGATAATTCAACATGCTACACCAACAAGTTTCTTATTCATAATGAACTGTGAACTTGTGCATTCCACACATTTCCCACCTAGAGATCAGATCGGTCCTTGTTCGTCTGCATGTCTTGGTAATCATGCATGATATTTTAAAATGTAATCCAGGATTCTTATATAAATAGGTTTTACAGCTCGTCATTCAATTCTCAATAGTCATTAAGTTTATAGTTTTTTTTTCCTGGCAGAGTTCTTTACACAATTCTTCCACAAAAACTATTCAATATGCAACTCTCTTGTTGCATATCCAAATAGTCTAACATGACCTCAATTTTTGAGTTAGCCTCAAATTTGTCATCTTAGATTCTTACCTAATATTCCATGAGGAAATTGTCAACATGCATCTTTATTATGCATTTATATTGTGCACTAGCACATGCACGTTTATTCCATCATTTTGCATTCATTGTACTTTAATCACATGCCTTAGCATGCGGTGTGGGTGTCCACCATAGGAACACTTTATTGTTTCATTTCCTTATCTATTGGAAATTAATTTGTTTATGATTTTTCACAACCATTCATATGCATTATTTAAAATCATAAGCATGTTTCCTTTTATAATGGAAATAAAGAATCCTTGATCATTTACCTTTTCATCAATGCATTATAAATTTTCCTAAGGAAAAAGGGAACACATCCCCCTCAATCTATTATTTCAACAAGACAAATTAGACCCTTCCATCATAGGGTCATCCATGCATCCATGGCATTATTTAGATCTGGAAAGTACAAATATTTCCTCACATTTCACTTATCCTGACATTCATATGATACCTTTAAGCATGTATATGTACATTTACATATATGTATGTGCATCACTTGCACCTTTTTACTTCATTCATTCCTATTTATTGGGTCTTATTATCATTATTCTTTAAAGATAATTTACAACCATCCTCATGGCGAGTCTCACAAACCTATCCATATATTCCTTCATACTAGGCAACCTTATAATGCATTCCATTCATGCACTCAAGCATCCATTTACATCTATGGATGTTCAACATGCAAGCTCACTATTTCACCTTTTTCCATGTCATTCTTACACATGGGAATTTCAAACTTAAATATCCTTCCTCCCAGAGATATTATAGTCATTCTTATGTTAAGTATCATAGGAATACTCAACACCATATTTCCCTCTATATTGAGAGTTTACATTCATTCACATGGTATTCACATGGAAAGGCTCGCAACCATATTCATAACTATGTTTCCTTTTTCATATGACAACAACCAACAAGATTACACTCTTCCTTAAACTATTATAGAAGTATGCAATGACCCAGAAACACAACCTGGGAAATTTCAACATTGCCTCAAGCAACATGACAACTTATCAAGCTTCTCTTCATGCCTCAGACCATTCTTGGTCAACAGGCCTTTTTATCAAGGGAATCCTTTTTTTTCCATATCCCCTCTCACTACGACTTAAGCAAACCAACCCATATTATTATGGCTGCCATCCACCTCTGGATGTCAATCTGACCCATTGGTTGTCTAGAAATGCCCCAACACTTCCTTTAATCCATTCAAAATTAACAATTCATTAACCCTTCTACTTTATTCTCCAGTAACCATTTTCTCCATTCACTATACGTCAAATAAAACTGAACTTACACATTTTCTATCAGTTCTCCAATCGTGAGGGATCATACACATATACAAGGTTTAATCTTATATTAAATAAATAATTATCATTGCTAAAGATTCTATCGATCCATACCAATTTCCTTTAAGCACAAGGAATTTTCCATAAGGGTCTTAACCCTTATATAATCAACCATCTTAATTACAAGATACTATTCCCGCCCTAGCACATAGACATTATTATACTTAACAAAAGAACCCATCTCATGTCCCTTATCTTGATTCGGACAACTTCATAGTAGAATTTATGTCACCTCTGCAATTTTCATTTAGTTTTTACCAATAATACCTATCAACATATTCCTACTCTCGTAATAGTAGTCATCACTTTGACAGAGGGAAAATATAATTTCCCCTTGCTGTAATTCAACCAGGGTTTTCAAGTTACAATTTTAGTCTACTTTCCTTACCCTCAGAAAGATAATGCAGATAAAAAACAATATTTTAAAGGTAGAAACAAGTTTCAACACGCTCACCTAAATCTCAATATACCATTCCTATGACTGATCTCCATCCCATCCAGACCTAGTGTTGTAGCCTGCTCTGATACCACTTTGTAATAGACCTGACCCCTTAAGTAACTTTTTAAGGGATGGGGTATTAAATTTTTTCTTTTTCTATCAACCTTAAATCTTCTCTATCATAGTTCCATCCTCTTTTTCTCATCAAGATATTTCCAATGAAAGTAAATTCACTCAGAATTACGCTCTTCGACAAAAGGTATGTCCTTCCACGTTGCATCCACATGATGTGTCATTGTCCATGCCAATTGACGTGGCGACACCCTAGTTATGACGCAGAACTAGCCTAGCCTGCCATGGTGGAACTTCAGTCCACGCAGGATTACAACCATAGTCGCTTGGACCTTCCTCCGACGTACTCTCGCAGATGGAGGACTCACAGACTCATAATTATGTAGCTTCATTTCATAAATATTCCTAAGAAGTCTCGTTACTTAACCATTTTTCCATCTTACGTGGAATTGTGGACTCACATATGCATAAATCTATGAGCATCCTTTCATAGGTTCATCCAAGAAGTTTAAACACTTAACTATTTTCCATCTATAAGGATTCACAGACTCATATATGCATAATTCTATAAGCATCCTTTCATAGTTCCATCCAAGAAGTCTCTACACTTAACCATTTTTCCATATACGCGGACTTGTGGATGCATAACTCTATAAGCATCCTTCCATAGGTCCCTCTGAGAAGTCTCAACACTTAGCTATTTTTCCATCTTCATGGACTCATGGACACATAATTCTATAATCATCCTTTCATAAGTAAGTCCAAATATTATCAACACTTAGCCATTTTTCCATCTACACGGACTCGTGGACTCTTGGATGCATAATTCTATAAGCATCCTTTCATAAGTATGCCCGAGAAGTCTTGAAAATTAACCATTTTTCCATCTACGTGGACTTGTGGACTTGTGGATGCATAATTCTATAAGCATCCTCTCACAAGTTCATCCGAGAAGTCTCAACACTTAGATTATTTAGTGATTTGTCGGGTTCGTGGGTTGGAAGATTCACAGACTCGCGGACTTATCTCAGTCCCCTACTCTCTTCTTACATTAAACACTTATATTATTTTGTGAGTTTGTTAGGTTTACGGGTTGGAAGAATTGTAGACCCATTCATCTCACCTTTCCAATCTCTGTGAACCATCATGCTTCTAAATCCATTTCCTACACTTTACACCTCCCATTCCATTTCCTGCGGCCTGCAAACTTACTCCACCTATTAAATCTCTTTTCAAGGTTTGGACTCCACAAGAGTGCATACCCTCTATTGTCTCAACCAATTACAGGTTGTCACATGTTCACATCATACACGTAATCTTTCTCTGTTAGTGTGTTGTCATTTGTGACATCACCCCTTTTCCTTGTCAAAAATTAAATAAATACCCCCATTGATATATGGTTGAGGTTACTTGATGCCATCACAATAGATCCAATGGTCATAATTCCTCCGGTGGATCCAATGAATGTTAATAACTATGGATATTTTGCAAATTCTCATACGAGAGGGACCTTGGTTGATGACTAGGATAAAAAAATCCATACCAAATCGACAACAATACTTCAAGGAGTTTCACTTCCTATTCAAGTAGTCTAAAGTTGTCTCTCTTATCCATTTTAATGCAGAATGTCAGACTATGAACAATCCATACTTGTACAGGATATTTCTAGCTTGAAATGAACCGCATCAAGCTATAATTTCAGTCTTGATATCAACGAATTATATGGGAAAACCTCTCATATGTGCAGGGATATACATAATCACCAACAATATGTATATTCAATATATATATATATATATATATATATATATATATATATATATATATATATATATATATATATATATATATATGGCTGCTTAGACACATTATTTACACAAACTCTGTGCATGCACATAATTGAGCGATTCTAGATAATTCTATCATAGCAATATGTACAAGTATAATTCTAGCAGTCATTACCATGACAAAATTGCATAATTACCCGCTCCTTTGGTGTAATTATGCCACTAGCTGCTTATAAACAAAATTTACAGGTATAAGGGACTCTTAACAGAATATGCTCACAAGTATAGTTATAGTTGCGATCATCACTATTTGTAACATATAATTGTCATATCCGCACAATCCTAGAAACAATAGTCAAGGAGAATTACAACAGTAAAAACCCGTGACAACAGTCACATACCACGACTTCTGTACACATTTAATAATAGGTATTCTGACTGGTAATTAACACATCAAATACCAATATTGTAAAAAAAAAACATCTAATCATCAAACAAGCATACACGTCCCTAAATAATTCACAGGAAGATTCAACCTTTAGTTATAGTTTAATTATAAAGGGTACAAAAATACTTATCTATTACAGTTGATAGTTGACCAACTAACTGTGGGTGTTCACCTTTCCACCCAACCATAGGCTCAAATTCATTCACTTTTAGAATCATGGCAACCCCCATGCCAAGCCATGATACCACTAGGGAATATCTCACAGGTTATCAACAAGATTTGGAGGTCACTCTCCTTCACTCTACTCTTGGTAGAGATTTTCCATACACCCACCTAGCCCAAGCCTCATCGAGTTTTATCATATTCCTTCCCAACATCAATCTCGTGACCCTCTTATCTTGGGTTGGGTTTTCTCATATTCTCATTACACGCACTCATGCCTTCCTTTCAGCAGCTTCCTTCCTCATAGGCCCGACTCTCCTCCATTTCTTTATTTTCCTCCATATCCCAGTCGCATGCATGAATTAGGCATGTTGTTGACCTGTCCTTATGTTTCTTTTGTCAGAAGGAAACTTGTGGGTCAATCCTAGGATCTTATGGTGATATTTCCTACTGTCCTCTAGATGATCGCTTCCTATCCCTTCTAACAACCCTCCATACTTCCATTCATTGGTGTGGTTATTTGTTCAAATACCAACCTCTCTCATTAATTGATTCGTCTTGAAATCAGTGATAAGGGAAGTAATATGAATAAGGCTTGAGGTTATTTAGTTTATTAGGGCCTCCTCTCATTCCACTAGTGATATCATGGCTTGTACTTTAAGGCTTCACCCCACAGTCATTTTTGGCATTTACAATTAAACAATAATACATTCACAATATTCACATGTCATTGCAAGGCAATCACTAATCATGATATATTACATGTATTCATGGTTTAGAGAGGGGGTGTTACAAGCTCATTATAATGGGGAGGAAGTTGGTTAAATTTTGAATCTCTTGATTTGGAGAATTTAGAAGCAAAGGAGTGGGACACATTTTTTCAAAAAATTATAGCTAGTAACATCTACCTCAGGGAAGAGGAGAACAAATCAGTTTGGGCAAAAAATATTCTTGATGGTTTCTATTGGGTTGTTATATTTTTTTCATTGAAAGAATAGTTAACCGAATAGCTATTTGAGGTGGATCGACTAGGTGATGAATCAACTGAGGGGTCAATTCAAGTTGATGGTTAAGTAGAAGGTCTAAGTGGTCGACCGAAAAGTCAAAAGGTCAACTGAAAGGAGGCCGAGTGGAAGCTAAATGGAGATCAACTAGAGGTTGACTGGGTATTCGACTGTAACAAAATCTTGAGATTCTTGGGATTACAACCATTCATCCACATAGATCTATAACCATTTTTTGGGCACCGTGATTTAGGGTTTTGCATGCAGTAAAGCCTATAAATATGTAGTGTTGTAATTGTAATAATATTGATGTTCATGTTGATGTTGTTAGTAGTAGCTTGGTCATGTAGATGTAATCCGAACTGGCTACAAGGTTTCTCTTGTGTGAAACAAGAGAGAAGGATGATGATTGTTTCTTAGGTGTAGACCAAGGTTAGTCGTGTAATGCTTTATTATATGAATGAATACAAAAATTCAAGAGCATGAGATGCTCAAGGAATGTTGGTTTTATTGGTTAAGGGTTTCCAGGGTAAAATCTATGTGTACTATGTGTGTTTGTCATTTATTTTCATCTTTAATTATGTCTTCCCTTTCTTGGTTGGCTTAGTGTGAGTGGTTATTTCTGTACAATTGGTATCAGAGTTTCTTTGATACAAGCTGGTATCATAGAAAGGTTAATAAGATATTGGATCTAATCTAAATGTAGGTCCAGTGGTAGTTGCAAGTTAGTGATATTTAATTTATGCTTGAAATAATGGCAAGCAATTTTAGGATAGAGATCGAAAAATTTAATGGCCATAATTTTGAGATTTGGAAGCTTAATATGGAAGATATCCTTGTATATCGAGAATAATGGGTAGTTGTGAGTCTCAAAACAATTTCAACAAGTATGTTGAAAGAAGAATGGGAGAAAATCAAGAGGAGGGAAACGAGTATAATTCGACTTTTTCTTGCAAATTTGATATTATTGAATGTCTTAGGTGAAGACTCTGCAAAGAAACTGTGGGACAAGTTGGGAATATTGTATCAATCGAAATCCCTGGTAAGAAAGTTGTTCCTTTGGAATAAATTGTATCTTCTGAGGATGAGTGATGGGAGCTCAATAACGGAGCACCTGAATGCATTCAATATTATAATAAGTCAGTTATTATTTGTGGATATTAAAATCACTAAAGAGGATAAATGTATCAGCATGTTGTCTTCTTTTCCAGATTCATGTGATAGGTTAGTCATGGATATTGGGAGTAATTCAACCACATTAATGCTTGAATATGTGGTTGCATCTCTGTTTTCAAAGGAAATTAGGAGAAATAACATGGACGAATAGACTAAGGATGCCTTAATGATGATAGGTTGACCAATTAATAGAGATAAAGTAAAATTATCACATAGAAAGTCTAATTCAAAGGGTAGACAATCTAGGTCATCAGTTCAGTCGACGAGAAGATGTTGGAAATGTGAAAAAATTGGTCATTACAAGAGAGACTACAAGATGAAAGAAACTGATATCAATCCAGAATATGATGAGAAGTAGTCGACTAAGAGAAATACTACTCTAGATAAATGAGGAGATGTCTATATGCTATCAACTAGTACACAGTCAGATCATGATGTTTGGTTGATTGACTCGGGTGCATCTTTTCATATGACACCTCATAGGGAATGGTTCTATGAATATGATATATATTAAGGAGGAAATTTATTCTTGAGGGATGAATTGACAACCAAAATTGTTAGACGAGGAATACTCTAATTGATGCTATAGGATGGGAGGAGTAGAACCCTTCCAGGTGTGCTGCATATTTTTTTGTTTGGAAAGAAATATAATATACATCAGAAAAATAATTGATTCAAGTGTACACACTTTATTTTATAAGGATACATGTAAAATGGTAAGGGGAATGATGGTCTTAAGGAAAGGAGTTCAGATTGGAACCCTATACAAGTTATTAGGGAGTGTTGACTCGAATGGATGCAACAAATTTTTTGTTTATGAAGTCGACTCAAGTACGAATCGACTCGACTCGAATCTACTTGGGTCGATTCAAATCAAACCAACTTGATTTTTCTTTGTCAATTCGACCTGACCATGTTTTGGCACGAGAGGATGGGACATATTGGAGAAAAAGGACTTGTGTGCTATGCATAATAAAGATATGGTCAAAAGTATTACTGATTGTAATTTGGGAGTCGATTTCTAAACATTTCATATAGGCAAAACAAAATAGTGTTAGATTCCCATATAGAGCTATAAGGGAAAAAGGGATTATGGAATTGATACATAGTGATATGTTTGGTCCTGTACCAATCCCTTCACTAGGAGGATCTCTATATTATGTCTATTTCATAGATGATTTCTCGAGGAAGACATGGCTATATTTACTAAGGAATAAATTATATGTTTTTGATAAGTTCAAAGAGTTTAAATCTCCTGTGGAAAACCATATAGATAAGAAGATCAAGGTGATGAGAACTGACAATGGAGATGAGTTATGTGGAAAGGATTTTTAGCAGTTTTGCAAGAAGTGTGGCATAGCACGCAAAAATACCACACCACATACCCCTAAGAAAAATGGAATTGTTGAAAGAATGAATAAGACCTTGATGGAAAAGGAAAGGAGCATTCTTAGTGGTGTCGGGCTCGCACAAGAATTCTGGGTATAGGCAATCGACCATGTAAAATATTTGGTAAATCGGTCTCCTTCATCAACACTAGTCAACTCAAATCCATATGAGGTATGGTTTGGTAAGAATCCTTTTCTTTCACATCTCATATTCTTTATCTATGATGCATTTGTGCATATTCCCAAGGAAAAGAGGAACATGTTGGAAAATAAGGCAATCAAGTGTATTTTCATCGGTTACAATGAGGGAATAAAAGGATATAAAATATGGGATCCAGTGTTGAGGAAAACAATGTTTAGCCAAGATGTGATATTTAGGGACGTTGGAGGAACTTCCAGGACTAAATAGGCTCAAATGAGAAAAGAACTAGAGAAGCTAGTAATTGAGCTAAGGAATGAAGAACATGATTCATATGAGTTGACTGAATTAGATGAATAGGTGGAAAAATAGACTTTGGTTGTAAGAAGGTATAAATGAGTAAGGAAACCAATTTAAAGGTATAGTATTCCTGATTTTCATTCTTCATTTTTGTTATCTACCATTGATGATGAGCCCAAGTCAGCCAGGGAGGCAATAGACTCGACAAAGGGTAAACTCTGGAAGGACACCATGGTCAAAGAAATGGGATCCCTGCAAAAGAATGAGACATGGGATTTTTTCGAGTTACCTAATGGAAGGAAACCCATCGGTAGCAAGTGGGTGTTCAATAAAATTTTGAACACAACAATTCAAGTTGAGAAATTTAAAGATCGACTAGTAGCAAAAGGGTATTCCTAAGTCAAGGGAGTTGATATCGGTGAGATTTTCTCTCCTATTGAAAAATTAAATTCTATTAGAGCTATAATTTCTATGGATACAACATTTTATCTTGAAATACAATAAATGGATGTGACGACAACATTCCTACATGGGGGCCTAGAAGAAAAAATCTACATGAAACAGATTTAAGGATTTGCAGTAAAAGGAAAGAAATATCTGGTGTGCAAGTTCAAAATATCCCTTTATGGTCTAAAGAAATCACCGAGTATGTGGTACCAGAAGTTTGACACATACATCCTTAGTTTGGTATTTGTAAGAAGCAAGGTTGATCACTAATTATATTCTAAGGAAGAAGGTGATTGTTCCATATATGTAGTTTTGTATGTCGATGACATGCTACTGATCAGAAACAACATGGATGTTATAAAGGAGGTGAAGATACTACTATCCTCCAAGTTCAACATGAAGGATCTTGGTGCAACAAACATCATTTTGGGAATGGATATTAAGAGAGATAGGGTAGTTAGAAAGATTTGGTTAAGTCAGAGAAAGTACTTTGAAACCATCTTGAAACATTTCAACATGCATGACTGCAAATCGATCAAGGTACCATTTCTTGTGAGATAAAAATGAACTATTGAACAATGTCCAAAGACACAGGAATAAATAGAGGACATGGCACATGTTCCCTATGTTAGTGCCGTTGGTAGTCCAATTTATGCAATGGTCTACACTCAACTAGATATTAGTCATGTAGTGGGAGTATTGAGAAGATACATGTCAACACTTGGAAAAGATCAATGGACTATTGTCAAGAGAGTGTTTAGGTACATGCATGGTAGAACAAAATATGCTATTTGTTTTCAAGGAAAGCATGAAACTAATAGGGAAGTAAATATACATTTCTTTGTCGATGCCAACTGGGCTAAAGATCTGGATCGACAAAGGTCGATCAATGGATATGTGTTCAAGATGTTCAGTAGAGAAATTAGTTGGATGAATAAGCGACATGCAGTCGTATCCTTGTTGACAACAAAATTTGAATACATGGAAGCCACTCATGCAAGAAAATAAGCCATATGGTTGGATCGACTATGTTCGGGGATTGGGTTTGAGGAGAGAGATATGAAAATAAATTGCAACAGTCAAAGTGCAATATTTCTGGCAAAGAACCCAACTTACCATTCCAAGAAGAAGCACATTTATGTACAATATCATTTCGTGAGAGACATGGTGGAAAGAAAGAAGGTGTTTTTGGAGAAATTAGACACTTTGGAAAACATAGAAGAATCTTTGACCAAGTCTATGAGTATTGTGAAGTTCTCTTGGTGTACAGAGGAAATAAGCATTGTTTCCCTGGGTCAGTGAACATAATTTTAGGTTCTCATGTATCAGAAATGAAGACAACAAGTGGGAGAATATTGAGTTTTTATATTGTTTGCAGTGAAAGAACAATCAATTGAATGGCTAGTTGAGGTGGATCAATTGGGTGATGAATCGACTGATGAGTCAATTCAAGTCGATGGTTAAGTTGAAGGTTGAAGTGGTCGATTGAAAATTCAAAAAGACAACTGATAAGAGGTCAAGTGGAGATCGACTGGAGGTCGAATGGGTAGTAAACTAGTATCTGACTGGTAGTCGAATGTAACAAAATCTTGAGATTGATGGGATTGCAACCAATTATCCCCATGGATCTGTAACCATTTTTTGGGCACCATGATTTAGGGTTTTGCATGCAATCAAGCCTATAAATATGGTTTGTTGTAATTGTAATAATATTGATGTTGTTAGTAGCATCTTGGTCATGTAGATGTAAGTTGAATTAGTTGTAGGGTTGTTCTTGTGCGAAGAAATATAATAGGATGACGATTGTGTCTTAGGTGTAGAACAAGGATATTCATGTAACTCTTTATTCTATGAATGAATAAGATAGCACGAGAGTAAGAGACGCTCAAGGAATGTTGGTTTTCCCAGTTAAGGGTTTCCAGGGTAAAATATTTGTGTAATGTGTGTTTGTCATTTATTTTCATATTTAATTATGTCTTCTCTTTTCTAGTTAGTTTAGTTTGAGTGGTTATTTCTCTACAATTTCTACATGACCAATATTGTTATAACTCAAAATGCCACTTATATGCATCCTTGATGTTTGCCCACTCATTCATACATATTACAACCCTCTTTGATGGAGTTCTTCTCAAAAACAACTTTTTGTACGGCATACACACCCTGTTGCATATGTAGAGTGCGTACTATGCTAGTTTCACACCTAAAATCCCACTTACATACGCTTGTTGCATAACTAAAAGCATGTGTGTCCTCTAAAAAGTGAAAAAAAAAATCCATGCATTCTCGTGGAGTTTATGGGCTATATTAGGTTTTGCAACCATCTTACCTCTTGTATCCCTTCTGAAAACGAATTAACTATCATTTTCTCATATAAAAAGGGCCATAGGAGGGTCATTTGGATATATAAAACAAGAGGCAAGAGAACTCTACCAAATTTTCTCCCTTGTTTCCCAAGCCTTCTTCATTTTGCTTTAAGTTTCATCCTAAACATTCCATTCCATCCACCTTCCTTATACCATCCATCATTTTCCCTTTATATTGGCATGTTCGTGGTGAAAATGGTATTGGGAATAGTGCACTTGGAGACAAAGTAGAGGAACCTAGGTGAGGTTCGTGGAGCGACACCAATAAAATTTAGGCTGTAACCTTCAATTTTGTTACTAATAAAACAAAAAAGTTTTGGTCCCGGATATTTATGTCTATGTGCGTGTGGTTATGAATGTTTTCATGAATAACTAAATCGTTAGATAATCTTGATAACTAAGCATATGTTGTCCTAGATTGTTCTGTAGCATTGTTTCAGGCCAGCTTTTGGAAGAGACCTATAATCATGGAACAAACAATAATCAGAAGGGATCGACATCAGTCGTAAGGACTTAAGGTACACGTTTATATATTCCTTATCTTCCCTTAATTATCACAAGGTTGTGTTTGGTTTGTGGTAGAATAGAATATTTTCTTTATTTTAGGGTGTCAAGGCTTTGCCTAGTCACTAGACCCAGATTAGGGGGATTTTCCCCATAGCAGAATTAGTGACTCCATTGGGGAGTCTCTCTAGGGTCTTGTTAGGAGATCTTTGTTTGGCTTGAGTTCCTGTTTTTTGTTGAGTGTTCTGAGTCTGTTTGGGTTTCTGGTCACCTTCCAGGTGCTTACCAACTTCCCTGATCTAGATGGTATGTCTGAATCTTTCTCTTTATTGAGAATTTTCAGTAGTGTACACGCCTTGTTCTATACCCAACCCACGTACATGCATGTTTTGCTTTATACACAACCCGCGTACATACGCAGGTTGACTATGCACAGTACGCATGGTTGTCACTTTGAAAAGTTTTTTTTAAATCTTTTCTTTTCTTTCAGGAAACCTTTGGCTCCTTAGGTCTTCCTAAGTTCCTTAGGCCTCTATTGTTTGTGGTTTGTCTAGGTTCAAGGCTCATATTGTTTATGAAATAACAAAAAAAAAAACTCTTGTATATCTTTTTTGGCTTATTTTTTTCTTGAATTTTAAGAAAAATGAGTTGCATTTTAAAAAGAAATTCCCCCTCATGGTCAAGGAGGGGGGGGGGCATGAATCGTGTATTCTGCAGTTTATTTTAGCATCTTTTGTTAGTTTTGCTTTGATTGAAAGAAAAAAAAAACCTTGTTTATGCTAGTTAGGTCGCTTTTTTTCTTTGCATTGCTTTGTATTGTTATTTGAAAAAACAAAAATAAATTAGCATAGGATCGTGTTTTCTTCTCATCTTGAAATCATTTCAAAAGAAAAATAAGAAAGAAAATCCTTTCATTTTCTCTTTTGTTCACTCGAAAGTTGCATTGTGCATTTTGCATGGAAAGGAGAAAATATTGCATCTTTAGGTTTGAAGGATTGTTCATGCATTTTTCTTTCTTGAAACTCTTTTCATTTGAAGGATTAGTGTAAAGTTTCTTTGCCAATGTTCTTATAAGTTTCATTTTTGCAAGAGTATCAAACAACATCAGTTACACTTCCATGCCCTTTGAGTAAAAACAACCATTAAAATCAACGCTTAATTTAAAATCAATTAGACCTTTTCTTTTGTAGGGTAAACCAACTAGACTAGGATTTAGGGACTTGGATTAAATGTGGAGAGGAAACTCTCCAAGGCCGCTAAACAAACTTAAGAGTCTGATTTTATGAGTGTTGAAGTCCAGTTCTCCTAAAATTCAGTTGGGACCCCACTCTAACACAGGGGATAAACACGAGGTCATGTGAGGAAAGGAAGAGGAGATAGCCCCTCCAAATCCAGACCAAGCATAATGGGGATCGTATTTGAGGGTCATTCTTGGGATTCTGTTGACTGTATCTAAATACGAAGCTTCATGGAGCTCAAATCTATTCAATATCCTTAGTTGTCTTCTGGGCAATTTTCTTTCGGTACCCTTGAAAGGCTTCATACATAGTTATCTTGCTCATATGATCTGCCCGACTGTCGACTGCACCTGCCTGGTAACTAACTGTGAGCTGGAAACTTAGTTTCCTTTTTATAGGTACCTACATAGGTGATTTCAGGGGCATATCACGGTACCTAGGATAGAATTCGGACCATACTTCACAGATTATATCCAGAGGGTGTTTCCTTGTTCGAGTTAAACTTGCACCGGTAAGTTGCTCTAGTGTTGGTGGGTGTAATTGTTCTTCCTACCTTTTTCTTGATTTATATTTAGGGATTTTTTAGTGGTGTGCTCTATGCTACTTAGTTTTCTATAGCGAGCTAGTCAGTCATTTCTTTGGGTCTCTGACCTAAGGTGGTAGACCACCCACTCTAACAGTCGTGAGGACTTTTGGGTCTTCCACTTAGAAATGTGGAGCTTCCTCCTTATAGGCGTAGATTTATATACCATTGATTTACCAGAGTCAGTGTGTGAGATTTTAATGGAATTGAACGATCTTGCAAGGTAAGAACCTGTGCATAAGATATTCATGGCCAAATTTATTGATGATACCAACCAAGGAACCCCTTCGCAAGGGGATTTTTGTGCTTTTCGTTTCTTTGGAAACGTTGGTGTCCCTTTGATGGCCACTTTGAACATTCCTGGGTTGAATGTGGAACTACCGGTTTGGTTGGGTACCATTCTGAATGTCCCTAATTCTCTTGATGCTTATCAATTAATCACCTTATGTCATGGGCATCATGTTGATGTGCCTTTGTCAATAAAGTCTTCTTCACCTCCTTCTACCTTCTTTGGTGAAAATATAGCTACTAGTAACTGAAATTCTAAACGAAATAGAAAGAGGAAGAATAGGAAGAATAAATCACCAATCTCTGTGAGTCATATTCGAGATAGGTCATCAACCTCTGCAAGTCATGTTGAATACCAGCACCCAGCCTCTTCTAGTCATGTTGGGGGAAATCACCCAACCTATGTAAGTCATGTTGGGGGGGGAATTCCAATCACTGCTAGTCATACTAACGATAGTTCTGTAGCCTCTGCGAGTAATGTTATAGACCAATCACCAACCCTTGTAAATCATGTTGGAGATGTGCAACCAACCACTGCAAGTCATGCTTGGTGCGCGAACCTAGTCCCTGCAAGTCATACTGGAATTCAAAAACCAACCTCTATTAGTCATGTTGGAGAGTTGTCAACAACCTCCGCGATTCATGTTGAGGACAAGCAACCAGCCACTGCTAGTCATGTTGGGGGCATTGATTCTATTGAGAAACCTAGAAAGATAGGAAGTAATCCTAAGTTCCCTTGTAATCTTTGCAAGGGAGATCACCTTACTCATCTGTGCCCTGGCATTCTAAAGGTACGAAGATTGTGGTCCATGTCTACAAGCTCTTATGATTCTGAGTCTTCTTCGGTTTCCCCACAATATATTCACCCTTTGGTTGATGAAGTGGTCATGCTGATGCAATCTTCGGTCGATCCCACTCCTCTTTTGGGGGGTGATGCGCCTTCATACCATGTTGTCTCACATCCTATTCAGCCAATGGTTGAGGAAGTGGTCGTGCCGATGTAATCTTTGGTTGATCTCGCTCTTCTCTTAGAGAGTGTTGAGTCTACCAAAGTGGCCACGTTGATGCAATCTTCGACTGATCCCACTCTTCTCTTGGAGAGTGTCAAGTCTACCAAAGTGATCACGTCGATGCAATATTTGGTTGATCCCACTCTTCTAATGGGGAGTGATGTGTCTACTCACTATGTTCTTATCATTTCCAATCCAATACTTTCAGAACAAGGGGGCATTCCACTCACTTAGAGCACATCCCCTCCAAGTCCTAGGATGGTTTCCTTTGTTTGGAATGACCTTGTTGAGCCTCACCTTCCTTCTTCTACACCCTTTCAAATAAGGGTTGAAGTTAAATAAAAAGAAAATTATTGATGTATTGTGGATGAAGGAGCCTCCACAAGTGTTTTATCCTCCTCGACTTAGCAAACTTTGGGCTCTCCTAAGATTTTGTCTGCTTCGCATGAGTTGTTGGATTTTGACAGATGTCGTAGTGAGTATTTGGGGATTCTTTCCCAATTACCTATCTCGTTAGGTGGGAATATTGTCCTTGTCGATGTTATAGTGGTGCAAGTCCCGTTATATTTCAATATGCTTCTCGGGTGTGATTATGTTTATGCTATGAACGTTGTGGCACTCTTTTGAGTGATGAATTTCCCTCATAATGGAAGCATTTTCACTATCGACCAGTTGGAATTTGATAATCACCATCCTAATTCAGATTTAGTCAAGTCTTCCCTTTTATGTGTTCCTAGTGTTTGTGTATACTCTACCTTGCCACAGGTAAATTATGTGGCATCTTATCCTCTATGTTCAATTGCTTCTAAGAAGAAACCTGTGCAATCACGTTTTCCTTCTAGAGACATGGTCTCAGAAATTTATCATTTGGGGGCATGGGATCCATTACTCCCGCCTCTTGGTCCAAGTGATCTTGAGTTTCCTTTTGATTTTGATCTCGTTGTTTGTATATCCTCAAGCCCTTGTGCCTGTGATTATTCGTTAATAGACACTGTCGGCCCTGGCAAAAACCTCCATCGTCATATGGAATATGGTCAGTTTGATTTTCCCTTTAAGACTATTGACCCTCATCGTTTGCATGATTTCTTGGATATTGAATTTCCTTCGAATGAGGATATCCTTGAAGCCATGACTACAGATTATATACCATGGGAAGATTTTCGCCGTGGTTTGTGTTTTCTTCCCTTTTGGGAGACTTTCCAGGTTGACTACCGAAGAGACTCTTCGTAAGATCCTAGCAGCGAGCTCTACTTGAACCAGTATTATGCATGAGTCATAAGGCTATGCAGTGCCTTGTACCATATTGTACAGTCCAGGTTTGTTGTTTTAAATTTTTGTATTCAATAACAACTCTTATATTCTGAAGTTTCTATCTATATTGCATCTATTAACTTATGGATGAGTGTTATTGGACTTATATACAGGATCTTGGAGACATTTATTTTCTTTGACATTTTTTCATCGTATCAATTCGTTCTAACATGTATTGAACTCGAAACTAGCATATAGGTTAGGTGATCTTAAGTTTCCCTACTTGCATTTTTGCATTATATATTTCCTTGTTGATAAGTGTGTCGTACTTTATGTGGTAGAGCCTTCCTTCCATGGGAATCCTAGTTAGAGCCTCATTTTCCATTTGATTCCCATGTTGAAGTACTTCATAGGAATGGGAGTCCTTTTAGTCCCGCCATGACTTTGTGTTGAAGCCTCACTCTTCTTCCTCATCGTTTTCTGGCTTATGCCTGAGGGACTCCATAAGAGCATGGTTTGTTGTCTTTCAAGATCACTTAAACTTTGAAAGTGTCATCTAACAAGAATTATTTATCCTTTTCAGCCTCGTTCATATTACTTAAGAAAAGGAGCCCCCTGGAGTCTTCTTTAAGCCCATTTCAAACTCTCTAAAATTGAAATTATTGTCGAGCGATATTGTTTCCCTTCACGCTCGTCAAACTGAAATTTGAAGACACATATGTCCGGCGATAGTTTACCCCTTTTTCGGTCCGGATGGCTAATTTTACGAAAAAAGGTACACCGTAGGAGCTACGGTTCGCTAACAGAGTATTCTCAGGTGTAAGTTTAACCCTTTTTTCGAGCCTGATGTTTTCCTCTAATCGAAAGAAATTTTCTCTTTGGTAATGGAAGAAGGTCTGAAAGAGTATGAAGACATTAAAATACAACTTGTTTCTATGCATGGCTCTCTAAAACAAAGTCCTTTCCTAGAATAATTTTCTCAAACAATCCTTTGAGGGTCCTAGGTGGCGTCCAATATGCAAAGGTGCTTCAGAGATATATTTTCAAATATTGGTTGGTCATATTTCTCATTGGAAGTGTGGGATGCAACAATCACCCTCATTAAAGGGATTGGATCTTGGAGATGTGACTCCTTAGAATATATCCTTGAATCTTGGTGGGAGAATAAAACATTAGATGAATTTGAAGCATTGCCTTTGCTGGTCTATTGTGCCATTTGGAAATCTAGGAATGGGATTTTTTTTTAGGAAGTGTCAATATTACATATTTTTTATAAGATCAAATTTTCTTTCTAATGCTACAAGAAGGAGATAAAATTTAAGGTCCCAAGGTAGATTAGACATTTACATATGGACATGTCCAGGCCATGGAGGTTCTTTGATAGTACTGATGAAGGAAATCTCAAAAAGTGTGGGGCGGGAGGCACCTTGTTCCTTTCTAATCATCATTCCTTTCCCTTTTCACGTGTCTTAGGATTTGGCTCTAATAACGTGGATTCCATTAATATTGTCCTACTATTGGTGGAGATTGTAGTGGAAAAAGGCATATGTGATTTGCATATCTTTGGCAACTCCCAATTTGTGACCCATTGGATTTTAGGGAAAAGTAGGCATTTAAATTTGTCCCTATATCATCTTATTAGTAGGATCAAATATATTTTGAGTAGCATGGGGAATTTCTCTTGTTCTCATATTCTTTGAGAATTAAATGTTGCCATAAATGGATTGTCTAAGAGGGTTTTGAATGTTCCAATAAGCCTACTAGAGATTAAAGAGTTTGGGGAGTTGGAGCTAAATGTTATGATTTTTAGACAAATCTTTGTTTGACACTTTGTTGCTCTATGGAATGGACATATTTATGTATTTTTACATGATTTGGTTCAACCAACCAACAATGGTTGAGGTTGATCCTTTAGTTTCATTTGAAAAATATAGCTACAGAGTTATCTAACTTCGAGTTGATAGATATAGTTGTGGATATTGGAGATATTTTGTTATTAGACATCGTTTTATATCAGAAAGCTGGCAATAATACTCGTTTTTGGTTTTGTATTCTCAAATATTGTGCTAAATGTAATTTCATAATTCCTTATTAAAATAAAGGAAATTACAACCTTTTTCTTGGAAAAAAAATGCATTTGTGTATGTGGCCAGTCTTGTAGCTCATAAAATTGTCAATATAAAAAAAAGTATACTAAGAAAATTATGGTTATTCCTATAGTTTATAAAACCATTTATAAAACCCTTAAGAAAAGAGAATTAAAATAACAATGTTTATAACTCACAAAACAATTAGTAGAAAAGAAGAAAAATCAACCACATGTGACCATGTTTATGGCTCACAAATTTATTGTAGCTTAGAAAACCCTCCATAAAAGAGAAGAATAATGAGCAACAGGTAATCATGCTTATGGCACACAAAAACTCAAGACAAAATAAGGAAAGTTAGAAATATGTGATCATGATTAAGGCTCACACCCCATTATAAAAGAGAATGAAAACTAGTATCATGTCTTCATACCTATAGCTCATAAATACCTCAATGAAAAAAAGGAAAATCACCAACATGTTGCCTTGCCTATGGCTTACAAATCCTCGATAAATATCAAAAACATGAAACCATATTTATAGATTTTATATAAACATGCACACACACATTTTACATTTACGAGAGCACACAAGTACACAAATAATTACATAAATTAAAAAATAAATAAATAAACAATGAAAATTTTAGTTATCGTGATCAATAATATAGTTTTTTCTACCTATACCCTTATGTGCTTTTTAGGCAATGGATTAAGATAATTTCTTCACGTTTATAAAGGAGCTTAATGATAATATTAGTTGTTTAGATTCCTTACAATGCCTAATTGATAACTACCTTAAAATTTACTTTATATAAACTCTTATCCTATGGTCATTAATATCTATTTAGTTACACCTATTTTCATAATAAAAAAACTTGCACCTCACCCAAACAAAACAATAATTTGGAAAGAACTTAAATTGTATATATTCAATTTTTCATCCAATTACCCTATATGTCTCCAACGTCCGTGGAGAGATCCAAGTACATTGCATTCCCTAAATGTATATGTTGCATGGAGCAAGATGTTGGAAGAGGCACACCAAAATTGGTTATGTTAGTACTATGATGTAGTATTTGTTATTTTTGCAACACTACATTGGTAATATATGTGTTTCACAACTTTGTTCATAGTATATGTTAGTTATTAACATAATATTCTTTTCATAGTGATTGAATTTTTTTTATATTATTTATATAAAAAAAATTATGATGAATATTTTTATTATATTAATCACATTTTTTTTTAAATGTAATAGTGAATTTTAAAAGTAAAAAACCCTAAAAATTAGAAAAAAAATAAAGTAATTATTCTAGAATCATGTGATTATGGGACTAACTCTAATTACATACTCCTTGACTACATGAATCTCTAGGCATAACAAAAATTCTTAATAGTTATAACCTCAAAGAAATATGCAAAAATGAAATAGAAGCTAAAATCAATTCTTCCTATATATTTTGCTAGAGCATTAGAAGGAAATTCAAGCCAAGATGGATCCATATTTTGCTAGAGCATTAAAAGGAAATTCAAGTCAAGATGGATCTAAAGTACTTATCTTAGATTTAGAAAGTAATACATTCTATAAATTTTCTTGGGGTCAATGTGATTCATGAATATATTCTATAAAGTTTATTGGGTTCAATGTGATTCATGAATAATCTAAAGGAAGCAATAATGATGTTTTAGGGTCTCCTTCTCCTTTGAGGATTTAGCCCATGAGAGGTTATTTCCTTCATAGGCTAATTAAAAATTATGTGAGTCCTCTAAAACTAGTTTGAAATATATAACACCTTAGTTAAGCAAGGTATAATAAAAATAAGTTGTAAGGATGGATAAAATACAAACCGACTAGTGAATAAATAAGTATCTAAAAAAATAAGGGTGTGTTGAGGAGATATGGGGTAAGAGAGGTAGTGGAGGTAGCTAGACCATCCATTCCATGTAAGTATGTGATAGAAGTATGGGAGAAGAGGGAAATAGAAAATGTGGATGCCCCCTTATAATATCCCTCACCTTCAACATCGTTACCAAGAGTACAAAAGTTGGAAAGGCAGAGTGTTAGTCGGATAGCTAGCTTAGGGTGAACGGTAAATGATGTTATTGTTCCCTAAGGTGGACCCTTTAGAATTTGAAGAGGTGAATGCAATCGTAAGGCAATATATGAGATTTTCCCTTGGGGTGCACGCACGAAAGTACGATTCTTAGGGAACTGCAATCTCACTTTCTTTGTTGGGTTTTATTGGAGATAGTATGATCATGACATGTTAAAAGTAAGTAACATGTTAAAAGGAAATCGTAAGGAAAGCACCTCATAAAGGCATTCAAAGGATATGGGTTGCCATGGAGAGGAATAAGAGCATCACAAATATGATTAAATTAATGCAAAATATAAAGTGGTGTTCTTTGTTATTTATATAATAAATTATTTATTTCAAAAGAAGTATTAAGTGTAATTTAATAATCGAATACAACCAATTTGTTCGTATTCGAAATGTGTAATTGATGATAGTAATATTTATCTTGGAAATGTAAAGTTATGATAAAGTATTTATTATATAAGTTGACTAATTAAAAAAAAAAAGAGAGGAGGTTTTCTATTATAGTTTTAAATATTAATAAAAGTTAGTCAAGGTTTGTTATCATATTAATTTGGGGTGGGTTTTTTCCTAAGAAAGGGATTCTTTTGGCGAAAAAATGGTGAGAAATGGGTTAAAAACCCACTTATCCTAAGTTTTGTGTACACAGGAGCGTCATGCTAAGTAGCGCACAGATCTGGGCGGCTGAGATCTGTGCACCCAGATCTACGGCGCAAGAGCTATATCGGACCCCCCCCTCGGACGTTCTGCCTTTTAACGAGGGGGGGGAGGTCCAAGTTGGTGGTTTTAAAAGGCGGGGCCCCCACTAACGTGTCGCCCTCTCCTTAATTTGGACCCCCCCCCACACCTAAAACCTCTTGTCGTTGCCTACCCGCTCCGAGTATACCACTTACTACCATCCTTTACCACTACCGCCTCCCGCTGACATATGTCTCCCACTCTGTCTCTCACCTCTGCCCATCACATCGCATGCTCTCCCTCTTCGTCTCATTATGGTACACATGTCCTCCACTCACCGACGGACCATGTCCCCTTATCACTCTCGCCTATCATCTCCTGCCAGGTGTTCTACCGCTCACCTCCTCCTAGGCATATGGTCCCCATCCTGTCCACAGCCATGTCATTTCCCCTACCCCCACATCATCACCTCGTGCCACTTCAGCCTTGTCATGTACCAGCGTAGCACCCACGTTTTTCGCCACCCATTTTTACGGTCACCTTCCATCTACCATGTCTCTCCACTTGGGTGCTTCTCGCCTCACCTCCACTTCGATGGCGCCATCGTCCCTGACAGATCCTTTTCCACGCCCATCGTCTGGGTCCCCTTGTAGCAGTTCAATGAAGCAGTAAATAGTCAAGGGAAGGCTGCCACATCCTACAAACGTAGAGCTAACTTGGGCCTCGATCCTGAGGAAGCAGTTATTAAAGCAGTTGGTGGTGGTTGGACATTGTTTTCACCATTAATGGAAGGTCCGGAAAGGGACTGTCAATTGGTCAACTCACTTGCAGGCCCGTTCTGGAACGTGATTGTGTCTGACTAAACTTCATGACTAGCCAAAGACTGCATGCGTAGTCTGCCAGGAGGCATGTAGACGTAACGTCTTTAATGTAATAGTTCGAACTTGCTATTGTGGTTCCTTTTTGAGTATTTAGGAGTCGTTCTCATTTTGAGTTAGTGTCGATGGTAGAGCTATGATCCCGATTGTAATGTTTTAACGAGGCCTCTGGTTCTATGGTTATGACTGTTATTTGAGACTTCTTGTTTAATGGCAGTCAGCTTCTCCTTTCATTTCTTTGCTTCTGACTTTGAAAGCTCAGGCATGGATGATCCAGTCGGGTGTTGTGACTGTAGTATAACGTAGGTTTGACTATATTTGTTATTGCAACATTTTCAGTTTCTTGAAGTTTTCAGATTCAAGAAGATCTTGTATCTGAGACTTTTCCTCCACAGACTGTTGGAAGACCGGATGTATAGAGAAGACCTTCATACCTTTCTCATGTTTCTTCTGCCAACTTACTGGCTTAAGTTAGATCAAGACCTCACTTATATATGCCTCCCCAACCCAGTTTTTTGAGTTAAAGCGATATAATCTTGAGACTGCATCCATTAGACCATCCTTTAAACTATTTATCGTGACATACAAACTGATGGGTATCAAGCTTACCTCTAACGCAATCCATAGGTGACTTATGGTGCTAACATTTCTGGTGCCACTGTCGGGGACAAAGTTGAAGATTTTCCCTGGGATTGAACGACAAAGCTTACTGGTTCTGAAGGTGCAGCAAAACCCAGTATATCAATATTGCAACTGTGCACTTGGCAACTTCATCTTGGTGACTCCATTGATGTGTATCTATTGGCGACTCCACTGTTTCAGCTGTGGCTTCTCGAGGCAGACACACGAGGTCTACTCCGCAACTACCCCTAGCAACACATGAAGCTAACCCAGAGAAAATTATCAGAAAGAGAAAGAACCTTCAAGAAGGAGATACTGCAGTTGAACCAGGTATTTCTGATGATTTCCATGACCCTTCTTTAGAAGCTCCTATTTCTGCTCCTCGTTCCCCTATTTTACCTTATGTTGGAGTTTCCAGAACTTTAAATTTTGGGAGTGTTCCTATCGATTTTTCCCCTCATGGTCTGGGATTAGAGGGAGAAATCCTTTTCACTCCTTTCTCCCCTGAAGTTGTACTGTGGTCTAGACCCAAGACCTCATAATATTTTCCAACCCCAGGATTTACTACCCCTCCTCCTGTTATTGCTGCTAGTATAGAAAGGGAAACCTATGTTCCCTCAAATCTTGTGGCATTTTCTCCAAATCCTTTGTTATTTCCTTTTCCTCCCGGAAGCTCAGTTCCATTCTCCCCTATTCGAAACCCATCTCCTCCTCATTCTCCTTCGCCTATCATCTCTATGGAAAGTGATAATCCTCCTAGAAATAGAATGGATGCTATAGTAGCTGCTAGATATGCCCCTCTCGTCTTACCTCAACCTCTTAATGCCCTACCAGCTAGTGGCTACCTTAATCAATTGCCTAAGTTCATTGGGGAGGGAGATGTTACTACAGAGGAGCACCTTGTAGCCTTCTACAGTTATGTTGATAAATATATCATAGTAGATGAAGATGTATGGATGAGGGGTTTTGTCCACAATCTTGATGGAGAAGCTATAAAATGGTTCAGAGCCCTCACTCCTGGATCCATTGATGGGATTGAGGCTTTAGATGATATCTTCTTGAGACAATGAGGGGATAAAAAGGACTTCATGTACTATATCACCGAGTTCGGGTCCCTAAAGAGAAAAGAGGGAGAGTTTGTCTCTGACTTCTCCAAAAGATTCAACAAAATGTACAATAAGATCCCTGCTAAGATAAAGCCTACATAAGCCTCTGCCAAAATTACCTATGCTAGTGCTTTTGACCTAAATTTTGCCTCATGTTAAGAGAGAGAAGAGCTACTTCCTTAGCTCACATGCAAGATTCAGCCCTAGAATTAGAGTCTAACATATTGGTGGTTGACAGACTTAGGAATAAGGTTGATAGAGACAAAGGAAGAGGAAGATTTGAAGCCTCAACCTCCATTTCTTCTTCCCTTCCCCCTCAAATGGACGATGTAACCAAGTTACTAAAATCACTCTCAGCTAGAATGGAAAGGTTGGAATTGGAGGGAAAGCAAACATACAGAAGTCCCAAAAATATTGATAACAGATGCAACTTCAGGAGGCCGAATAAAAGTGCTCCTCATATTATGCAAAGGGATCCTCAGAATAGAGATAGGGATGATCATAAAATCCAGAACCCTCTTCAGAATAACCTTGTCATAGATGATGGTGGAGAGGAAGAGGACAGAGACCCAGAAATTCATTGTCTTGAAGATTCATCCCCTTCTCCTCACTTAACTCAATCAACATATGAGGATTTTCTCATGGACATTCAAATAAATGAATTAATTAAGGGGGATAAGACCAGTGACAAGACAAATAGGTACAATCTCATGTCCAAGATTAAAGGAATAAATCCTGATGTTCTTGAGAAGCCAACCTGGACAGAAAAACTTGCCAATGTTGTAGCAAGCAACAGTAAAGAGAGAAAAGCTCATAATTCCTCACCAGTAGCCAAACGTCCCATCCCAGAGATAAGAGAAATTCTGAAGCCCCCCTCTTGTTTTAACTTTGAGCATGAAATTCAAAAGATTAGGATTCCAATCCCCCTTTCAGAGATGGTTAAACATGAAGATTTTAAGAAATCCCTGACTAAGATTTTGCTGCCTGAACCTCTGCTTCCCTCCCCAGACTCCATCAATTTGTAAGATGAGAAAGTCATCCTAGGTCCTATGGTAGAAGATAGAGATGATTCATCCCCCCCCCCCCTTCTACACATCCCTGAACATACATGATAAGGTGTTGCATAATGGTTTGATGGATTCAGGGGCCTCTCATAATCACATGCCCAAAACTGTCATGGAAGAACTAGGACTAGAAATCACAAAGGAGTATCACGACTTGTATTATTTTGATTCAAGGAGAGTACAATGTCTTGGGGTCATCAAAGATCTAGTTGTGATCTTATTCCAATTTCCCATGAAAAGTATGGTCATGGACATCGTGGTGGTTGATATTCCCCCCAAATTTGGCATGCTATTATCAAGATATTGGATTAGATGCCTTGGGGGAACCTTACAGATGGACCTCACATATGCTATCATCCCATTTTTTTTGGGGGGGGGCACATAGAATATTGTACAGAGAAGATCAGTTGGCCTACATCATTAGTGACGAGGCAGACCCCACCAATCATCCTATATTTTCCCTTGATGTTGATTTAGGATCCAGCTTATTGCAGCTTATTGATGCCCCCGAGCCTTCTCTCAAGATCCAAAAGCACATTACTCTCTGTGAAGATTCTCCTTTGATTACCTCTGTTTGGAAAATGTTCTTTGATGGAGCCTCTTCTAGAGAAAATGTTGGCACCAGAGTAGTTCTTGTTTCCCCTACTCAGGAAACCATATCTATGTCATACAAACTAGAGTTTGAAACTACAAATAATGTGGCAAAATACGAAGCTCTCATTTTGGGATTGAGGGTTGCAAAGGACTTGGGGATTGAAAATATAGCAGTGTTTGGAGATGTTGATTTGCTTGTCCAGCAGATCAGAAACACTTATCAGGCCAAACATCCCCGGCTCAGAAGTTATAGAAACGAAGTATATGACCTCATTAACAATTTTTTCTTAGATTTCAACATTTCATTTATTCCAAGGGAAAAGAATGTCATGGACGATTCTCTGGTTGTTTCAGCAAGCAATTTCAAAGTCTCTCGGCCACCTATGCTCAGGTATGATATAGAAGTGAAATATAGACCCTCTATTCCTGACAATGTCAAGCATTGGAAGGTATTTGAGGATGATCTTGAGATCAAGAGGTTCCTGGAAACTGTTGATGAATTTTCTGCATTAAACATGGACCAGGATCCTGATTCTCAAAGTCACCCACATGTTGATGTCTTTCTAAAAAAAATTGTTAATCATCATATTGTGCAGTTACCGAGCAATCACATTCCGAAGGGACTAGTTCCTTTGGAAATATTATTTTACCAAAATGATGTGGTGGTAAAGGGTAAAGTTTCAAATGATGATGTTGATGTGGCTGAGTGCAATATTGGCACTGAAGACAATCCTAAGTTTGTCAAGTTGTCAAGCAGCTTGACAAGAAAGAAGAGGGTTGAGTATGCTGAGCTATTAAAGGAGTATATTGATATGTTTGCCTGGACCTATGAAGACCTCAAAACATATGACACCAGCGTTATTGAGCACAAGATTCCATTGAAAGAGGAGGCCAAGCCATTTAGGCAGAAATTAAGACAAAAAAATCCCATGTTGCTACCTATCACGGAGAGAGAGGTAAAGAAGTTGTTAGATGCCCAGATCATTGTCCCTTTGAGATATTCAGAATGGGTGGCCAATCTGGTTCCGGTGAGGAAAAAGAAAGGAGAAATCATACTTTGCGTTGATTTCAGGAACCTGAACAAGAGCTCAAAGAAGGACAACTACCCCCTACCAAATATGGAACACGTATTGCAGAGGGTAACAGGTGCATCCAGGATTTCCATGATTGACGGTTTTTCTGGCTATAATAAAATCTATGTCCTTCCTGAAGGCAGTCAAAAGACATCCTTCACCACTCCTTGGGGTACATTCATGTATGCCAAAATTCCCTTTGGATTGATGAATGCAGGAGTGACCTTTCAGCGAGCCATGGACATCACCTTCATTGGAGAAAAATATAAGTTTGTAGTCATCTACCTAGATGACATCACAGTCTTCTCCATATCTGATAAAGAACACTCTTGCCATTTGATAAAGGTCTTATTAAAATGCAGAAGATTTGGTCTCTCCTTAAATCCCAATAAATCATTGTTTGCCATGAAGGAAGGGAAGTTACTGGGGCACATAGTAGTAGCTGAGGGGATCAATATTGATCCCAACAGGGTAGGAGCTATTCAAACTTTGTCACTTCCCAGATCCAGGAAGGAAGTTCAGTCTTTCCTGGGAAAAAATAATTTCATGAGAAGGTTTGTTTCAAACTTTGTTGAATTGGTGAAGCATATCACAACCATGCTCATGAAGGAGGATGAAGTAAAATGGATTGTTGAGCCCATGGAATCATTCGACCAAATTAAAAAGGCATTAACTGAAGCACCTGTACTACTTAGTCCCGATTATTCTAAGGATTTTCTGATTTTTTTCTTTTCTTCTTTTGATACAGTGGCAGTTGTTTTATTACAGAAGGGTATTGAAGGGCTGGAACAACCTATTTCCTTTTTCAGCAGGGCATTAAGAGATTCAGAAATCAAATATGACATCATGGAGAAGCAGACCTATGCCTTGGTGAAATATTTTAAAGCTTCCAGAGTCTATATTCTGCATTAAAAGATTATTGCTTATGTTCCTTCAACTTCCATGAAGGAAATTCTTATTCAGCCTGACACAGACGAGAGAAGGAGAAAATGGATTTCCAAAATCCTTGAATTCGACCTGGAAATAAAACCCACCAAACTAGTTAAAGGTCAAGATTTAGCCAAGTTGTTGGCTGAATCTAATTGTAAATATTTTGGGGTTAATTTTATCAACACTTACTCAGAAAATCAATAGGCTAAGTTGCCTGATAGCAATCCTCAAGATAGCCCTCCACTGGCAGGGTGCCCCTGGTACAAACACATTGTATATTTTCTGCAAGAGCTGCGACCTCCAGATGGAATGGGGAAGAGAAAAGAAAGAGCTTTAAAGCTCAAAGCAATTAGGTATTGCCTTATTGACCAGGTCTTGTATTGGAAACACCCTCTAGGAGTTCTTCTGAGATGTTTAGACCCACAGGAGGCCCAAAACAATTGTGTTTGAATTCCATGACAACCTATGTGGAGGATATCACTTTCGGAGGACCAGGGCGTATAATTCTCAGGGATGGGTATTACTGGCCTACTTTATTTACTGATGTCTATGAAAAAATTAGGGCTTGTATTAAATGTCAGAAATTCTCTGGAAAGTAGCAACTCAAGTCCCAACCATTGAAGCATGTAGTAGCCTCAGGACCCTTTCAGCAGTGGGGCCTAGATTTTATTGGAGAAATTCATCATGCTTCAAGTGGTCAGCATAGGTGGATCTTAACTGCCACATATTATTTCACCAAATGGATTGAAGCTATCCCCACAAGGAGTGCTTCTCATAAAGTGATCATTGGTTTCCTGGAGGATATTATTATAAGGTTTGGTTGTCTGAATAGAATCATCACTGATAATGACACATGCTTCAAGTTTGAACCATTGATCAAATTCTGTGAGCAGTTTGGGATTTCAATAATCCACTCCACCCCCTATTATCTCCAAGGCAATGGACTATCATAGTCTTCTAATAAAATCCTCATTAAAATTATTAAAATATTGCTGGAGGAAAATAAGAAGGCCTGGGATTCAAAGTTGAAATATTCTCTATGGGATGATCGAGTGAAAACCAAGAGTTCCCTAGGCATCTCCCCTTTCCAACTTGTATATGGGACAAAATCATTTTTTTCTTCTCAGCTAGCTCTACCTGTAGCGAAATTTTTCCAGGATTATCAAGGAGAGCCTGACAATATGATCAGAAGAATTCATCAACTGGTAGAATCCCAATAGACTAGAGAGCAGGTGATGGACAGAGCTCATGACCTTCAGCAGAGGACCAAGAAAGCCTTTGACAAAAAGGCGAGGACATAATATTTCCAGTTGGGAGATCTGGTACTTAAATGGGATGTACCCAGGCAGGACAGAGGAAAGCACAACAAGTTTGAAGCCCTGTGGATCGGGCCCTTCAAGATCTCTGAGGTGTTTTTAAATAATACTTACAAGTTGCAGGATTTGGAGGGCGAGGAATATTTTAATGGCCCTGTGAATGGGAATTTTCTAAAGAAATGTTTTATTTGAGCCATAAGTGGCTCCCATGTATTTGTAAATATTGTTTTCCTTTTGTTTTTAGTTTTATAAGTGACTCCATAACCCAACAGCAAGGCACTGAAATTGCAGAAGAGTTCTTGGCATCTCACAGGGAGCAAGCCATCCCCCATGGATCCTAATGTTATCACATTAATTTGGGGTGGGTGTTTTCCTAAGAAAGGCACCCCTTTGGCGAAAAAATGGCAAGAAATGGGTTAAAAACCCACTTATCCTAAGTTTTGTGTGTACAGGAGCATCACCCTAAGAAGCTCACAGATATGGGCGGTTGAGATCAACGCGCCTAGATCTACGGCGTGAAAGCCATATCAGACCCCCCCGACGTTCTTCCTTTAATGAGGGGGGTCCAAGTTGGTGGTTTTAAAAGGCGGGGCCCCCACTAACGTGTCACCCTCTCCTTAACTTGGACCCCCCCACCTAAAACCTCTTACCATTTCATACCCCCTCGGAGTAGACCACTTAATACCATCATTTACCACTACCGCCTCCCGTTGACATCTGTCTCCCACTCTGTCTCTCACCTCTGCCCATCACATCGCCCTCTCTTCCTCTTCATCTCATTATGGTACACTTGTCCTCCACTCACCGCCAGACCATGTCCCCTTATCACTCCCACCTATCATCTCCTCCCAAGTGTTCTATCGCTCACCTCATCCTAGGCATATGGTCCCCATCCCATCCACTTCCACATCCTTTCCCCTGCCCCCACATCATCACCTCGTGCCACTTCAGTGTTTTCATGTCCCAACGCAACACCCACATTTTCTGCCACCCATTTTTCTAGTCACCTTCCATCTGCCACGTCTGTCCACATGGGTGCCTCTCGCCTCAACTCCACTTCGATGGCACCATCGTCCCTGGTAGATCCTCATCCATGTCCGTCATCTAGGTCCCCTTGTAGCATTTCAACGAATCAACAGACAGTCAAGGGAAGGATGCCACGTCCTACAAATGCAGAGCTGACTTGGGCCTCGATCCCGAGGAAGTAGTTATTAAAGAAGTTGGTGGTGGTTGGACATTGTTTTCACAATTAATGGAAGGTCTGGAAGGGACTGTCATCTGGTCAACTCATTTGCAAGCCCGTTCTGGAACGCGATTGCGTTTGACTGAAATTCACGACTAGCCAGAGACTACATGCGCAATCTGCCAAGAGGCATGCAGACGTAACGTCTTTAATGTAATAGTTTGAACTTGTTGATGTGGTTCCTTTTTTAGTATTTAGGATTCATTCTCATTTTGAGCTAGTGTCGATGGTAGAGCTACACTCCCGATTGTAATGTTTTAACGAGGCCTCTGGTTCTCTGGTTATAACTGTTATTTGAGACTTCTTGTTTAATGGAATTCAGCTTCTCCTTTCATTTCTTTGCTTCTGACTCTGAAAGCTCAGGCATGGATGATCCAGTCGGGTGTTGTGACTGTAGTATAGTGTAGGTTTGACTATATTTGTTGTTGCAACGTTTTCAATTTCTTGAAGTTTTCATATTCAAGAAGATCTTGTATTTGAGACTTTTCCTCCACGGGTTTCTAGAAGACCGGATGTCCAGAGAAGACCCTCATACCTTTCTCATGTTTCTTCTGCCTACTCACCACTATACAAACGTATTGTCTTAATTTATATAAGGACCTCACTTATATGTGCCTCCCCAACCCAATTTTCATAGTTAAAGTGATATAATCTTGAGACTGCATCCATTAGACCATCCTTTAAACTATTTATCGTGACATACAAACTGATGGGTATCAGGCTTACCTCTGACACAATCCAAAGGTGACTTTTGGTGCTAACAGGGTTAAAGAGAGTGAAGATTAGATTTGTTACTTGGTTTTTAGGATAATAAAAGAGGAGGTCCTCCTTGGATGGGGTGTCATCCAGATCAGGAGATAATGTGGTTGGTGCGGAGGAGTCAGTGCCTAGTCTAAGATAACAGGTGATTGTGCTCAACATGAAACATGACAAGTCCATCTCTTCATCGATCATTCAAACTATTGTTCCTAAGATTAAACTTAAGGCTCAAAGAGTAATGTCAGGCATCGGGAATGTTTAAAGAGAGTGTTTTAAAAAAGTGTTTTTCCTACCTTTAGTTATACAAGAAATAATCCTTAAATGAAATTAATAATAGGACAATACAGAGGCCATATTCCGTTGTTTAAGTCACACTTATAATATCAAATGGTGTGAAGAAATGTTACAAAAAATGTTAAACAAAGCTAGGCATCAATTGTAGATGAGTCTCACCTTGTTTGAAGTGGAAGGAAAGTCGATAGCGCACCCTTGAAAAGAATATGAGGTATAGTAATTCACACAACTTGTAGGTCTTCTTTTACTCACCATAAATATAGAGGAAAAACTGCTTACTTAACGGATTGTTGATATAGTACGATTACAGTAGTTATAATACTAAATTGCAATCAATCATTTATCAAGGAATGGCATAAGGAAATTAGGATATATGGAAATAAAGAAGAAACAAATGACTCAAACTAAACGAAAATTAGAATCTCTGTCTACACGTGTATTAATACTAAAAAATGAGAGTTTTCTCTATTACATCCGGCAAGAAGTAGCCTCGAACAGATCTTGAATCTATGTACTTATACAAAATATGTCATAACTCAAAATGGTTGGACTTCTTACAGTATTTAATTAAGATAACCTATATCTGAAATGAAACAACAGGGTGTAAAATCATGTTGTCCGTTGACCAAGTTTTGAGGAACACTTGATCATATTTGATCGTTTTTGGACATCGACACCCTGTCAAAGATGGACCGCTAGGCGAAGCAGAGATCACGAGATCTCGACCCACTTTTGGGGCCCTTTTAGGGTTTTGGGTTAATGTAATGGGAAAGGGATGTCATCCCATGGGTTTACCCATGTTTTAGGCCTATGATGTAAAGTATAAATAAGTAGTTAGGCAATGTAAGAAGTGTCGATGGCTTAGTGCTAGTAATTAGATCCGTGTGATCGAATGTAAATTCTATGTGCATGATTGTAAGAGGATTGCATAGTTGAGTGCAAGTGTTGTAAGTGCTGAGTGCATGGATTGTAAGGAGGCTCTCTACTAGATCTACTTAGGGAAGGAGGTTCTGGCGAGGTGCACATAGATCTCATGTCCTATGCAGAGTATAGTTAAGCTATGTGATGTAATTAGATTGACCAAAGCTAATAAAGAAGAAGAAGACTTTGTGGACGTATCCCCAGGGTGGGGTTGAACCACGTAAACCTGTGTATCATGCTTTGTGTTGTTGCTTCCTTGTGTTTTCACTATCTTGCTAAGTGTTATGTCATGATTAGATAGATTTGATTATGCTTTGTGATTCACTAGATGTATATGAATAGTATATCTGATGTGTATGAGGATTCTTAGTGCTAATCTACAGGATCTAATATGTTTTGTTTTTGCTAAGCACTGAAATATCTTATATCTGAGAAAGTACTGCGATGTTCTATCTTATCTGTGAAGTACTATAAGGGTGAATAAGTGATGAATTAATGATGATAAGTGTTATGTAAAGGATATAATCATAGGTCTATGTCTCAGCTAAGGTTGTAGACACCTGAGTCTTGCAACCACCCCTGCCTCTACCGCGGGTGAGACTTCATCTGCTTCGCAGGTGTTGCCGAAAGGGCCGGTAGTTAGGGCTTTGTTGGTGCACTCTTGAGCGTTGAACCCTGGGTCTGCCCCTGTGCCAACAAATGGTTCCGTTGTCGAGACATGAAGCTGTGATTGCTGGGAACTGAGGAAGAAGAAACTTTGTGCAAAAGGAAGCTTTATACGTAGATCTATTTCCCTAGGGCACAACTTTTTACTTGACCCGTGAATCTTTGTGCCAGGTGTTATCACTCCAAGAAACCCTTTGTGGTTGTAGACCAGAGGTGCTTGGTAACTTAAGAAACGGATGTTTTTGTATTTTATGAAGGTGGATCAATGGGACAACTCAATGCAGCTTAAAGCATTCAAACATAAAAATGATAAAC
>ML783948.1:101570-128655 GCA_009831015.1 Picea engelmannii | reverse complement strand
ATCTGGATGCTGAACATGTTCATTTGAAATGAACTGGAAGAGAGCTGAGATATGGAAGTGAACAACTGCAATATCTGAACATTCCCTGATTGCTTGACAATTTGATCATTTTGCCAAGTATTTTAGCTAGAAGAATCTGATGTGTTATGCTAATTGGTGAACATGTAGTATCACCACTCTACTATTAGTGTGTCACTGAAAGTGCTCTCTGAATCTGTGGTTTGGGATGACCACTAACCAATTGATACCATGTATCTTATGGTTTTTGGATAACCACTAACCAATATGGACACTTTTAGGTGTCCAACAACATCCCAATGTGTAATGTGTATGATTCAATTGCAATTCATTGAACCATACTCCTGTCAAATTCTATTATATCTGGAAAATCTCACAATATAATCATGTGAGCCACGATGCATACAAATTGTTTACTTAATGTAAACTCCAATCTGATGAGAGCGAACCAAGAGAAGTGAATCAACTTCTAGTTTGACACATCCCTGAAAAAATGCCTGACAACTCAATCAAATGTCAAGCTGCAATGCAGAAGGATCCTCTTGTCCTCTGCTAGGTCAAATGACCATCTATGTGAACCAAATGTTCACATCATTGCTCTCAAAATCAAAATCTATATGATTCAACTTAAACTTATTGAACCATAATTCTGCCAAAGTCTGTCATTTATAGAGAGCAGTTTCCCATTTGGAAAATTCCATGCGCATATGGCATACTTGTTGTCGAAAATTTCAGTTTGACAACCATATTCAATTCCACGATCAATCCCCCCCTTTGTTAGCTTAAAGGAGAGACCACAAGTGGTTTCATGAACCATCATCATTGGAATTTTGAACTCCCCCCCTTAAGGTGCATGAGAGTTACATCATTGTACTCCCCCCTTCTAGGCTCAAGAGAGTACCATACTTGTTTCATTTGAGTACAACACAAAGTGGGCATGTGGAAAAAACCACATGTTATCTCATCCCGTGAGGGCCATGCTCAAAATCTACGCCATAAGGGGACCACTTATGTGAGGTACAAAAATGTTATGTGCTACAAGATTGATCTTTACTCGAGATTTAATTCTTCGGTAAGACTTATATAATCGCTTGGTTGTTGATGACCACTGCCAAGGATCAATCCACTCATAGTGAATTTTCAATCTTGCAGGTTTCTTCAGTGGTGAACATATGTCTGAAGAATGGTTATGCTTGCCACAATGCTGGCAAGGATGGAGATCAAAACACTGATTCTCCTTGTGACCAACTCGATTACAATGTTGGCACTTATCATTCTGATGTTGAACTTGAACAGGTGAAAGTGAATCTTCTTGAAGGAATCCATCACTTTGGAATTTGATTGGTCTGGAATAATCAGGAATATGAAAGGTAACTTCCTTGTCATATCCAAGTCTTGTTCTATTCTTTTTGTAAATGATTTCTTCCCAAGGTCTGATGATGGGCTTGGAAAGAGTATTCTGAACCTGTTGCTTTGAAATCCATGGAATTGGATTTATTGCATGTTGATGCATCATTGAAAAGTTTTCTTCATTAAACTCAAAAGAAAACTCTTGAAAAGTAGGTTTAAGAATAGCATCAACTTCGTCTGAAACTGATTCAGAAGTTGTATCACTATGTTGTTCCTTCACTGACTGTTGATTAAAAACATAATCATCATCATCATTATCATCATAGAGAGGGTTGTTCTAAACAAAAACTAGTTCGGAACAATTCATTGGTTGTTGATTTTTGAGATCTATCGACTCATCATTCAATAGCTGGGATAGATATTGAAGAAGTTTAACTTTAGCTTGCATCACTTGCAAACAAGTTAGCATTGATTGAAGAGTTGTTTTGTTCAATATCACTATGTTGTCTTCAGTGGTGTTTATTAGAGTGATTAGTAACTCTAATAATTCAAGACTTCGAGCCATTTCAAAAAACACTAAATGAGGTATCCTTTTGCAGGTAGATCCTGATTACAATTTGACTCGACAGAAGAAGGATTATCTGCAACTCGCTCACTTGCATCGCTCGCTTGAACTTCACGCTCGCTTGCTATTCATTCTCACTTGAACTTGCCTTGCTTGAACTTGCTTCCAGTAAGTTGAGGATGTCGGTTACCACTGAAAATGCATCCCAAAGTAGTGATTTTTACAATGATTTGAGTTAAAGTACTCAACCTTGTCAATTTCGACTCAAAATTACAATGAATCTTGGGTGTTGGGCTCAACCGAGAATGCACCCAATTACAAATTCAACTTCACTTGATTTATAAAGACAAGTAAACTTACCAAATGACTATTTGCAAGTTACAATAAATCATTATTCTTAAGTTGAATTAATCTTCAAATTTGAATGTGTTTTGGAGCTTTAGAGTCCAGTCCACCTTTGATGTGTTGCACCTTTCATTAATTGCTTGAATGGCATGAATTTTGCTTGTATGCTACATTAAAAGATGAATTGAAAGTATGATTATGTCAACACTAGACATAATGACATAAATATTCCATGAAAATCTTATCATCACACACAACACAAAGTGTACCTAAGATCCCCTTATTCAATTTCGGGCGGATCTAGGACACAGAGAAAAAAGACTTCATTTTATTATGGATTCCCTTGTGATCACAATACAAATAGAAGCCTTCAATGGTATTCATGTCCCAACTTATAAGAAGAACTTTATAACTCCTTTTTACAAAGTTTTGGCAAGCACTAAGCAAAACATAAGCAAAACATGGGTTTGAAAATCCTTTTGTTTTACAAAAGAGAAACATGGTTTCTTCTCCAAATTATTTTAAACTTTTGAAAAAGTTGTAATATGCCATTGCAACATCAAATCTATCAACCCACAGGAATTTATAATGCAACAATTTTTTTTTTATATTTTTTTTTACTTGTTATTCCAAGGATAATGGAAATCATCACCCAATCAAAGAAAATTGCCTAAAAGAATTTTGATCCGCCTCAGATTGATCAAATCATACTCTTGGAGGTTCATATCGCCAAAGATCTTGAAGACTCTATCGTTGAATACTGATATCATTTATGCCTTGCGTTATACCCAACTATACATTGACAGCCGACTGTGGTGGGAAGGCCCCCTCTGTGGCTCCCTAAACAGATCATGATCCTCCAATTAAGTCTCCAACTGATCTTCTTTCCATTATTTGAATCTTGACCAAAACACAACAAGAACTCGGATCAAATGACTAAAAAAGGTGAAGACAATGTAGGTAGTCAAGTTTAATTCATCAACAATAACTAGTGAAATTCATCAACAATAACTAGCGTTAGTTGCCTCATTTAATCACTGCCTACAAGATCCTTTTTCTATCAAATTGTTTGGGAAAAAAATGTGTTGGCTCAGTAATTCTAGATCTAGCGAAGCTGTCTTGTTTCTGGACTCAATAGTTATGGATCTGGTGAATCCGCTTTGAACGAGGGTTTGCATGAATGTAGAAGATATTTTTGAGGGTTTCCCTCATGATTTAGGCATTGATAATTCACAGAAATATCAGATCAAAACCTCATATAAACAAGCTCATGATTACAGAAATAATCACTGGAAATACTCCATTCATTTTCCTCTGTCGATGTACGGCTATCTTGATTAAACATCTTGAATGCGTTGAGAATTGACAACTTCACACATGTCTGAGTGTGAAAATTTGGGAAATGATCCATAAGTCAAAATTTTGGAAACGATCCTTCGGATTTGATAGAAATTGTGAGAGTTTAACTTGATTTAAATCCCTTTTGAAGTCTGACTGCATCAAATTCCAAGCCCGATTTCGGCCAAAAAAAAAAAACTTCTCGAGTCGAGGTTCCAAATGTTGACAATAACCGCGTCCAAGGGGGAAATGCATAGAAAATCATATCACATCACATAAAAATAATGGCAATGGCAATGGCGATCCACTACATGGAAATACAGATCTGCAATAAATACAGATCAGAAATACAGATCCGATTCAAAGAAAATGTTCGAGCAAGAGTACCAACATTTTGTTTGACTGATTGGTGTATTCATCATTTAACACAACAACAATCAAATCCATGTAGCAATGACATCCTCCACATAGATGCGACCTCCTTCACATTTCTGTCACTATTATTGTACAATCAAGCCTCTTCTCTTATGCAGATCGGATCTCTAGGTCGCCCACACTCCAGCTCATCTCTTATGCCCTTTGATTATAAAAATAAATTTGTCCCACAGATTTTCCAATGATTTCATTCAACAAATTTATGTCGGCTTCATTGCTTTAAGACTAAGGATCGCTAGTGTAGATCAGATCTAGCAATCCATCCAACAACAACAAAAGTAATCGAATCTCCTTCACATGAAAATCTTTGCTTGGCAAAATATTAGATCGCGTGAAAGAGAGGCAAATCACAGCACTATATCGTGCATCAAATGCATTTTGTGTAACCATCAACTATGTGAACTGGGTATGACCAAAAGTTGAAATCAAACTAATCTTTTAAAGGAATCTGGTTTGCAAAATACTTTACAACCAACATGTATTTAATATTTGTAAACAAGAAGACACTTTCCATTTAAATCAACATGAGAATGAGAGAACTAAAACCTTGACTTTTCCATTGCACCTTCAAGTAGATTTAGATCTGCAATTTTGTTGGTGTAGATACTTCATTTCAGTGCACACTTCAACTCCCATGGATACATCAGGACCTTAATACCATAAGTGCTCTGATACCAATTGATAAAATATAAACAAGAACAACAACATGGTGGAAAAGGCTTACTAGCCAACACATTGTATTCACTCCAATGTTATATATTTATATTATGGGTGATGCCACCTCATAGAGAGATTTTCCCTAGATCCTAAAATCATGCATGATGACTAGGCTAGGCAATCTTAACTAAATCATTAGTCATCACTTGAGGATATATTACTAATATCCTAAATGAATAATACAAATATAGGTGACAATTTAGACTTAGTGATCGGTAAAGGTAAGACATAGGCTAACACCAATCATGATGGATGAGGACCAAATCAAGCATATCATGGTGACAATTGGAAAGATATGCAGTGGAGTACCCTACCAATATAAGGTAAACACCAAGAAGAGAGTTGTAGTTGCAAGGGAAGGCTTGAAAAGTGATGAAGAGGAGGTAGAGGATCTCTAGGTTGTGGAGCAGATTGAGGAAATCCTATGCGCAACATACGATATGAAGATGAGAGGTCCAAGAGCAGGAATTGAAGGCAGTAATCCTATCCATATTAATGTCAATGTGGAACCCATAAACCCATGTGTGACTAACAAACCAAAAAGCACACCACCATTTAGAAAACCAAATTTTGGGAGAAGGAAGACAACATGAAGTACATCTACACAAGGAACAAGAACTGGGGGAGACAGTTCAGGTAGCATTTGTCAAGTATATACACCACATGGAGGTAGTATTTCAACATTTAGGATGGAAGGACATGATCCCACCATCAGGTTACCAGAATTCAAAGAAGAAGCGTTGGAGGACCCAGAAAAGCACTTGTTTATCTATGAAAAGATCTGGGAAGCAAAACAGATCACAGACGAGGACACTAAACTTGCACAGGTAGCTATCACAATAAGGGATCAAGAACTGGATCGGTATATGAGTTTAGCCACAAACAATCCACCAAGGACAACCAGAATGATCACGGATATCAAGAAGTTGTTGATAAATGAGTTTTAGAAGCCAAGTTCAAAGGACTAGTACATGAATGAGATAATAGAAATTAGATAGAAACCATGAGAATATGTATGGAAGATTGACCATAGATTCAAGTGACTGAAAGGAAAGTTGAAATATCTCATGATAGATATACAGCACAGGCACCTGTTCATCAACTCACTATTACCACACTTAAAATATCCACTGCGACAACAAAAATTTTCAGACACAGGCAAAGGCTCTGCAGGAATCCATACAACTAGAGGAAAACCAATACCAGAAGATAGACCCAGCCATCGAGGAGTTGAAGGAGGATCTAAAGAACTTAACTTTACAGCTAAACCAGAACAAAACTAAGGACAAACGAGAATTCATTTGGTGTACCACATGCAGGACGAAAGGAAATCACAAGAATGAATGTCCAACATTCGCACAGTACATGGCAACAGGAATGCCAAATCCACTACCAATAGGAGGACTATGGTGTGAAATCTGTAAGAAACAGGTCCACAATCCATATCTCTTACCAATGATGTAGAAGTACCAAACAGTCCCAAAGAGTTCATACTACAACTTTTGCAAGTCAGTAGACCATGATGACAAAGATTGTAGAACCATGGAGTTTATGAGAGAAAGGACATCAGATACATATAGGGTGCAGGAAGAAATGATGATCAGGCAAGCCACACCTCAGTTTAACTAGGTACTAGACCCATACCACACTGTGCATCCGCGGTATAATACTACACATCAACCATATAATACCACGTAGTCACAATACAACACAACACAACCCTAGTACAATACTGCATAGTACAATCACGTGCCTCAGTATAACGTGTCGCAAGGGGATCGAGTTGGCTATAGAGGCGGAGGAAGAGCAAGAGGAGGCTTTGGAAGAGGTAGAGGACCAATAGTATGTCACAACTGTCAACATCCAGGACATTATGCAAGAGAGTGTCCACTTCCACCAACGACATGTATGTATTGTTGCGCATAGGATCACAATACGGAAGAATGTCCTACGTTATTAGGGAAGATCCAGAAAAAGATGAATCAGAACAATCAGAATTTTCAATGGATTTCAGCATCAGTAAGGGATGAAGGAAGAAACATCAACATAGTTACACATGGAGGAGCTAAAACAAGGAACGACGTAGTACGCCAAGATCCAGTACAACACCAATGGGTGAAGAAGAATATTGAACCAAGGAAGCGATTCGGCATGCAGAATGAGAAGGAAACATTTAAGTAAGACAGAAAATAATTTGTGAAGCCTGACATCGTGTCGACCTCAACTGCACAGCATAGTAAATACATACCATAGTACGAGATTCCTCCATCGTGGGATCATACCAAATAAATGAAGTCCTTGGGACAAGTAAGTACAATCAAAGGATTTTTACAATCATGTGTAAAATTACTAAATGATCCATCCTCTGTCAAATATTACAAAATGTATTAGAAAGATGTAGCATAGAGACAGAAGGGAAACTAGAACAAAAAATAGTCAATCACCTACATACAAGGAGAAGAACAAGTAGGGAGTTCAGGTTGAATGCCAACATTGGAGATTTCAACATGGGAGATATCTTATTGGATCTAGGATCCAAAGTCAATGTATTACCCAAGAAGACATGGCAATGTATGGGAGAGCCCACATTAGAATATTCACCCGTTCATCTGAAATTGGAAAATAAGCACAAAGTTCTACCAATTGGGAGACTGAAAGGAGTAACAGTAGACCTGGATGGAGTGCGCAATAAAGCTGACTTTGAAGTAATAGAGATAGTGGATGGCACAACACCATATCCAGTATTACTGGGCTTGGATCGGGTGTTTGATAACCAAGCCATAATCAACTTAAATACACGAAAAATGACCTTCGAGTCAGGAGAATACAGGGTCATTGTGCCATTAGACCCATAAGAAGGGGAAAGGTTCATAGAGCCTACTTTCCTAGACTTAGAATAAATCATCCAGTTGTATAGAACAACTGCACGAGATGAGGATTACGTAAACTCAACTGCAGATGGGATACTTAGTTGGCAGAGCATTACTTCATGTGCATCAGACTCAGATACGGGTTTATAGAACTGGCAACAAAGGCTACACAAAGTTTCTACAATAAGATGCGCAAGAATAGACCATGCAGTAGGATGGGTAGGCACAGAGATAAGGGAACCACCCAATTTCCATGGGGTAAATGATCTAGAATCATTCCTGACATGTTACGAAGAAAAAGTGTTAGAAAATCAGAGACTCTTAGCACTAGACATAGAACTCCAGGACACAGTGGGGCACACACAAGGAAACAATCAAGGATTGGTACCAATGTAAGCAATTACTACGCATACGGTTTGGCATAGAACAAAGAAGAAAACAACAGCAGAAATATGATGGACATGGGGCACCAGTGGAACACTTGGAGAAGTGTAGAACGCTATGGAAAATGACACCCCCAGAGGAATGGCCTCATCATTTTATACACACCTTAGAGGGCATCCCATCAAACTGCTATACGGACCAGGAACTGCGCAAAGGAACTACGAGATGGATAGTACTACAACATAACTTTACAGTCACTTTCTCATTTGGACATGAGAACCCCAACATAGATGAAACACTTAAACAAATAAGAGGGGTGATATTCATTAAGGAACTAGAAGTCGAACTCATAACAGAGGAGCAACAGTGGAACAGATAGACAATGAAAGAACTATTGTCATGCTACCATGTGCAGGAAGAAATACTAGAGGAAGATGATATGTGCAACATTTAGATTGAGGAAGTTGAAGGTGAAAGAGAAGTGGAAGGTCCACCTCTAGAATCAGAAGTAATTGTTGCGTCGATCAATGTAAAGAAAGTCAACATTGGGACCACTGAGAATCCCAAACTGGCCAGCATTGGAGACTATTGGGATGAGAAAACAATGGAAAGCATAATAGAGTTACTGCGCGAGTAGAATGACCTGTTCCCCACAAAGTTCACAGAAATGAAGGGCATGGTAAGAGAGCTAGGTGAAATGAAGATACCACTCAGAGCTGAGGAAAGACCGATCAGACAGTGACCATACAAACTAAATCTGATATATAAGAAAAAATTCAAAGCTGATATCGATAGGATGCTCAAAGCTGGAATCATAGAACCTATGGAAGAATCATAATGGATAAGCCCGATGGTAGTTCAGGAGAAAAAACAAGGCAGGATAAGAATATGTGTCAACTTGAGGAAGTTTAATGATGCATGCCTACATAACTCGTTCCCTACACTGTTCACGGATGAAGTGTTGGAGAACGTAGGAGGACAGGAAGTTTATTCATTCACCGGCGGATTTTCAGGATACCATCAGTTCAAGATAGCACTAAAATACAGAGACAAGACCACTTTTGCTACAGACTGGGGATCCTACCAGTACACGATCATGTCGTTTGGACTGAAGAATGCACCAACAATATTTTCTAGAGTAGTCATAGCTGCATTTAAAGAATTTATCCACCAGTTTCTAGAGGTATACTTGGATGATTGGATAGTCTATAGTCTATTGAAATACCATGTAGAGGTCTTTTGGTTGATGTTAGAAAGATGCAGGCAGTGCCAGATATCGTTAAACATCAATAAGTGAATCTTTGGAACACCATTTGGGATATTATTGGGCCACATAGTGTGCAAGCAAGGTTTATTAGTAGATCCTGCCAAAATTGCAATAATCGTTAACTTGCTACCACCAAAAACAGCGACTAAGAGTGACATTGGGACACACGAGATACTACAGAAAATTTATAAAATGGTATGCGCAAATCTCCACACCAATGGAGAAATTGTTAAGGAAGGATACACAGTTCTAGCGGAATGAGGATTGTCAACATGGTATGGATACGCTGAAAGAAAATATGGAACCGCACCAATACTAGTAATCCCAGACTGGGAGAAGACATTCCACGTACATGTAGATGGATCGGCCATATCACTTGGATCTATTCTAGCGCAGCCAAGAGCAGGAGAATTGGATCACCCTATAACATTTTCTAGCAGAAAACTGTGAGAAACGAAACAGAACTACAACACGACGGAGAGGGAAGGCCTAGCTATGGTCTACGCGCTTCAAAAGTTTAGACACTACTTATTGGGGAAACATTTCAAGATGTTCACAAACCATTCAGCACTCAAATACCTAGTCAACACGCCAGTGTTGGGGGGAAGAAATTGCATATGGCTACTGTTGTTTCAAGAATTTGATTTTGAAGTAATAGTCAAGCCAGGGAAGTTGAACGCAGGACCTGGTCACCTGTCAAGGGTCACAAACGGGGAGGAACCTACCAATTTAGAGGACAACTTTTCGGATGCATAGTTATTTTCATTCTAGATCGTCGATGAATACTTCGCAGACATCATCCAGTACTTGAGTAAAAGAACTACGCCACAAGAATATAACATCGCGCAGAAGAAAAAACTAGTAGTTTGCGTTGCAGACTATTAGTTGATTGCAGGACGCTTATACAAAATGGGCGCAGATAGCATCTTGAGACGATATGTGCTAGAACATGAAAGACCAAGGATTTTAGCAGAAGCCCATGAGGGAATAGCAGGAGAGCATTACGCAGGCAAATATATCGCACAAAAGTTATTGCGCGTAGGACTATGGTGGTCGAACATTCACAGAGACTCAAAAGAGTACTGCCAGAAATGTGATGTATGTTAGAGGGCCAGTAAATTGAATAGAAGGGACGATATGCCCATGCGACCACAGGTAAATTTGCAGGTATTCGACAAATGGGCAATAGATTTTGTGGGGGCAATCAACCCACCAGCCAAAAGGACATTAGAAAGGTACATTATAACCGTGACAAAATACCTGACAAGATGGGAAGAAGTAGCCCCAGTCAAAGATTGCAATGTAGAGACATCAACACACTTTATGTTTGAGGAAGTGATCACTAGATTTGGTTGTCCAAGGATTTTTATGAGTGACCAAGGCACTCACTTCATTAACAACACTATTAATGTTATGACTGAGGAATTTTAATTCCATCATTAAAAGAGTACACCATATCATCCACAAGCAAATGGAACAATATAATCCTTTAACAAGATTCTCGAAAATGCATTAACGAATATCTGTAATGTCAATAGGAATGATTGGGACCTAAAGATACCAATAGTATTGTGGGAATACAGTATCACATGCAAGAAGTTGATAGGACACATGCCATTCAAACTGGTATATGGAAAAGAAGCAGTGGTGCCACTAGAATTTTTGGTACCCATTCTGCACATAGAAGCAATTACAAACATGACAAAACGAGGCGCAGTACAGGAAAAGATGAATCAACTCATGATCATGGAGGAAGATAGGATCCTAGCAGGATTCCACCAACAAGTTCAGAAAGCAAGGGACAAATCTTGGCATGACAGACATATCAAGAGGAAAACTTTCAAGGAAGGAGACTTTGTGTTGATGTATGACAGTAAATCCCTTCAACACCCAGGAAAACTCAAAATGCACTGGTTAGGACAATATGAAGTACAAACTATCACAGATGGGGGAGTTGTATAGTTGAAAGACTTAGGAGGTACAGAACTTAGAGGGATGATCAATGGGAGTCGACTAAAGTTGTACAAGGACAGTCAACCACCCGCAACTTGAAAGTCACCACATAGTAAAAAAAGAAAAAACAAGAGATAGTGCAGGACATCAAAAGGTAGTGCGCCGAAAGTAGAAGGAGCAAGAAAGCTCGAAAATACTAACCGACGACAACAAGTCCAATGGTCACTACAAAGCGGAAACAAGATAGAAATGTGGATATGACAAAGGAAGTGCAACTGACAGCAGCTATCGGAATTGAATGCTAGAAACGACTGACAAAATGCCACATTAATCACGCCAACTGGAAACGGCAAGGGAAATCAATATAAAGTATGAGGGAACCGGTAGTTCAATTAAAGCATAATCACGGTAACGTCTTCGACAAGCTTCACACGACACCGATACAAATAAATCATGCGAGAGCGGAAAACTTATTGTGTAAATGGGGAAAGCATGGAGCGATAGAGAATACGAAGTACAGAGTGCAAGTTGTAGAGGGCACATAAGCCACTAAGCTCGACGAACGACAAATTTACCACCATGGCACCACCCAAATAGGGAGAACCAAGTCGGCCCACCAAAAAATATTGAAGCAACGCCAGAACACAATCGAAACCACAGGGAATAAAACAACAACCATCTCAACCCCTAGAAGTCGTCAATGTGGATGAAATATCATTGTCAGATACATCACCAAGAATCCCCACACCCATTGTGGAGGAAACCCAACAGAAAGCACTAGCGAGAATGGACATTGATATGTCGGAAGAGGACAGGGCCAATGGGATGAGGACACAAGCAACCAAGTACAACCTGAAAACCCTATAGAAGCCCCAAGAGTCAATGGGACGGCTCTGAACCAGGAAGAAATGGTCGCACCAGATAGATCACAGACAACCACGTCAGAATAGCCAGGAGAGGGAGCAATGGAAGATTTCACTGGCTGATCAGAGGAGTTTTCTGAAGGAAGGGTAAGCAGACGGTACCTAGGCCACCACGCAGGCAACCCACCGCAGCCATTGTCTTGTCACACATTTTGGAAGGGGTACATGTACAAGCAAATGTTTTAGGCCACATCAAGAAATTGTGGTACTCAGACCATGATGTAACATACACGGACAAGTTCCCCAAGTTCGCCAAGCGAGTCTACCTACAGACTGTGGGTATAGTACCCTTTGGTGAACCAATTAATCAACCAGTCTAGTGGGCAGCAGGATTGGCCAGAACTAGGATTATAGGTCTATTGGACCTACCACACTTTTGGAGGGGCCAGTATGCAAACAACTACGTCAAGTAGTTGATGGAAGTCACCCATGGCGGATGCCTATGGCTAGAACATCTCATCTCCATAGACGTAGAGCTCATTGCATACATCATAGGTCTACCATCATGGGGTGAGGATCCCACACAATTCCTAGAGGACAAAACAAAGGAGAAAGCATTGGCCGAGGAGATTAAGAAGAAATACGGCAACGAAAGGGGGTCATGTGGAATCATCATCAGGCGTATTAGTGACATCGTGACAAGAATGGCCACAAAATTTATGGCATGCAAATTACTCAGGAAATTTCGCAAGGAGGAAGTCTCGGATAGGGTTTTTGCAGCTACGGCACAATGTGTCGAGGACACCACACTCATTTGGGCCCCTTATTTGTTGAATTTGTTTCTAGACTACTGCAAGGATGCACAGGATCTGGGGACATAGTTTCATCATTCATGGCTACTCATCCTAATATCCATGATCGGATGGAAAGAGCTGAATTATTCATTTTTTTCCACTAGACCCACTCTCTGCCACGGAGCGTGATACTTATCACTCGAGGTTGCTTCGAACTCCAATAATAGAAAAGAGAATGCAACTATATTCGAAGGTTATCTCCGTGACATACAAGACACCATCATCGACACTTGGAGACTAACACCGGAATTTATTGCATAGTATCAAGGCATAGACAACTTCAAAGATACTAGACATGCGATGTGGATCCAGGCATGGAAATATCCCGACAATCAATGGCTACAACTGCGCTACTGCATCACGAAAGTGGACATAGAGATGGCCATCAAGGATTGGGAAGACGATTGGAGGATTCCAGTTCTCATTAGAGAAGTACCCACAGAGATAGAGGAGGAGGAGGAGGAGGTAATACATGAACAGACACAACCCGAGGAGATAATAGTGCCCAAGAAACCAAGGACATGTCAGAACAAGGCATAAAAGAAAAAAGGGGGGACATCTAAGACAGGCTCCTAGACGAGGAAGAAGAACAACACACATGCACCCCAGGTACAGAAAAAATAGGCCGAGGTAGCACAGGGAACTACATCAAGTGCTACGCCACAAGAGCAAGGTCAGACTAAGAGGCTAGTCATCCATATGGGGGGTGCACGTAAGAAGGAAAAGGCACACAGAATGCCCCAAGAATACATGATCACTGAGGATGATGCGAACATGGTGGCCCAAATGATCCAGGATCGCACAGCCGAGGATTTTGAAAATGTTGTGCGCCAAAGGGATAGAATTGAGGAAGATCTAGCACACATACGATAGCTCCTCAGGAATATCAGAGAAGCACAAGCAGCTAGAAGTAGCGTAGAAATGGGGTCATCAACATCATAGAACGGAGGTGAAGCTAGAACAAGCGAGTAGGATAGGATCTAGATGATATCCCAATCGAGCCCAATATTTCACATGACACCCAGCATGTTGTGGATGGACGAAATCGTGGGGCAGACACCCCTAAAGGACTTGGTTCAACTACAGTTAGTATTGACATGGATACCAACCAAGGCCTTGTACAAAATGCAAGCCAGCGTTACATAGGAGGTATAGTCTCGCGCACACACAGATATAGTGGAATTGCAATAGACGAAGGACAACCAAGATGAGTTGGAATTGCTACTCAAGCAAGCTAAGCTCGATACCAAAGAGGAGAAGGACTGCATGAATGGGTTGGAGTAGAAAGTGGTTGTAGCCTACGAGAAAATCACAAAGAATTCACAGACGACCGAACTCATGGTGACAGAGAATATTGATCAGATTGTGTGGACAATCGATCAATACCAACAGGAGATCGATCATCTTGGGGAGAAACTCACACCTACAGTTTTGAGCTGCAGGTATGTCTTGGGTGAGGACTAGAATCTTCTAATCGTCTTCCCAATCCTTGATAACCATTCCAATGTCTCTCTCCATGATGCAGTAGCGCAATTGTAGTCACTGTAGCATCAATACTTGTTCAAATAAAAAGTGTGTTGTTGTTTCTGCACTGCAATCCTTCACTGGTGTTGCTTTCGCCCATCTTGTTACGTATTATGTCATGGTGATAATGTACCTTTCTCTTGTTCTTTTTGTTGGTGGGATGATTAGTCCCACAAATTTTATTGCCCATTTATCGAATGCCTACAATATTACCTATGGTCGTAATGGCATATTGTCCCTTCTATTGGGTTTACCAACCCTTTGACAGAAATCGCATCGCAGGCAGTACTCCTTCGAGTCTCTGTGAATGGTCGGCCACCATAGTCCTGTGCGCAATACCTTTTGCATGGTATCTTTTCCTGTGTAATGTCCTCCTTCCATTCCCTCATGGGATTCTGTTAAAACTCTTGGTCTTTCATGTTCTAACACATATCTTAGCAAGATGTTATCTGCACCCATTTTGTATAAGTGTCATGCGATCAATTGATAGTCTGCAACCCGGACTACCAGGTTTTTCTTCTACGCGGTGTTATATTCCTACGGCACAGTACCTGTGCTCAAGTACTGAATCATATCTGCAAAGTATTCATCAGTGATCTGGACTGAAAATAATTGTGTGTCTGGGAACTTGTCCTCCAAATTCGTAGGTTCTTCTCCATTTGTGACCCTTGATAGGTGGTCAGGTCTTGCATTCAATTTTCCTAGCTTGATTATTACTTCAAAATAAAATTCTTGAAACATTAGTAGCCATCGAAATATTCTCCCCCCCAACATTGGCTTATTGACTAGGTATTTCAGGGCAGAGTGATTTGTGAACATCTTAAAGTGTTTTCCCAATATCTTTCTACTTGCAAACGTTATAGGGTGATCCAAGTCTCCCTCTCCTGGCTGCATCAAGATAGATCCAAGTTCTATGGTTGATGCATCTACATATACATGGAATATCTTCTCCCAGTCTGGAAATTCTAGTATTGGTGTGGTGACCATCTTTTCCTTCAATGTGTCCAGACCGTGTTGACAATCGTCATTCCACTAAAAATTTGTATATTTTCTTAACAGTTTTTCCATTGGTGCGACAATCTGTGCGTATCCTTTGATAAAATTTATGTAGCATCATGTGTGTCCCAATGTCGCTCTTATTTGATGGACTATTTTTGGTGGCGGAAAGTTAACAATTACTACAATCTTTGCAGGATCTACTAGTAAACCTTTTTTTCATACGATATGGCCCAATAGTATCCCAAACGGTGTTCCAAATATACATTTTTTTATGTTTAATGATACCTGGCACTACCTACATCTTTCTAACATCATCCATAAGACCTCTAGATGGTTTTTCAATAAACTATAGACTGTCCAATCGTCCAAGTATACCTCTAGAAACTAGTGGATGAATTCCTTAAACGCGACGATGACTACTCTGGAAAATATTGCTGGTGCATTCTTCAGTCCAAATGGCATGACTGTGTACTGGTAGGATCCCCATTCTGTAGAAAACGTGGTCTTGTGTCTGTCTTCCTCTGATATCTTGATCTGGTGGTATCCTGAGAAACCATCATTGAATGAGTAAACTTTGTGTCCTCCTACGTTCTCCAACACTTCATCCGTGAAAGGTGTAGGGAACGGGTCATGTAGGCATGCATCGTTAAACTTACTCAAGTCGACGCGTATCCTTATCCTTCCTTGTTTTTTCTCCTGAACTACCATAGGGCTTATCCATTCTGATACTTCCACTGGTTCTATGATTTCGTCTTAGAGCATCCTATCAATCTCATATTTGACTTTCTGGTTATATATCGGGTTCAATATGTATGGTCATTGTCTGATCGGTCTCTCTTGAGCTTTGAGTGGTATATTCATTTCTCCTAGCTCTCCTGTTATACCCTTCATCTATGTAAATGTTGTGGGAAACAAGTTGATGTATTCGTGCAGTAACTTTGTTATGCTTTCTACTGTTTGCTCATCCCAGTAATCCCCAATGCTAGCCATTTTGGGATTCTCAATTGTCCCAATGTTGACTTTTGTCACCTTGATCGGTGCAGTAATGACTTATGATTCTATAGGTGGACCCTCCACTTCTCTTTCGCCTTCCTCTTCCACGATCTAAATATCGCATGGATCTTCTTCATCTGGTTCTTCCTCTTGCACATGGTAACATGACAACATCTCTTTGACTATTTGTTTGTTCCGTTGTTGTTCTTTTTTTATGAGTTTGAATTCTAGTTCCTTAATGAATATCACCCCTCTTATCTATTTAAGAGTTGCATATGTGATGGGATTCTCATGATCGAATGAAAAAGTGACTGAAAAATCTGTTGCAATACCGTCCAGGTCGCAGTTCCTTTGCACAATTCCTGGTCGGTATATCAGTTCGTTGGTATGCCCTCTAGAGTGTGTATGAAATGGTGGGGACATTCCTCTAGAGCTTTAATTTTCCACAACGTTATGCACTTCTCCAAGTGTTCCGCTTGTCCATCATACTTTTACTGCTTGTTGTTTTTTTGTTCTGCGCCGAACCTTATTGGTAGTAACCGCTTACATTGGTACCAATATGTGATGGTCTCTTTGTGTGTGCACCACCATCTTGCAGGTGTGGTCTTGAGTGTTATATCAAGTGCTAAGAGTATCTAATTCTCTAAAACTTCATCTTCATAATGTGCCAAGAATACTTCTAGATCGTTTACTCCATGGAAACTGGGTGGTTCCCTTATCTTCGTGCCTACCCATCTTACTGCGCGGTCTATTCGTGCACATCTTCTCGTGGAAAACTTGTGTAGCCTTTGTTTCCAGTTCTCTAAACCAGTATCTAAGTTTGTCGCACATGAAGTAATGCTCCGCCAACTGAGTATCCCATCTGTAGTTGGGCTCACGTAATCCTCATCGCGTGCAGTTTTTTTGTACAACTGGTTGATTTCCTCTAAGTCTAGGCAAGTGGGTTCTATAAACATTTCCCCTTTCGATGGGTCTAATGGCATGATGACTCTGTATTCACCTGAATCAAATGCCATTTTTTATGTCTTCAAATTAATTATGGTTTGGTTGTCAAATGCCCAATCCAAACCAAGCAACGTTGGATATGGTGTTTTGACATCCACTATTTCAATCACTTCAAAGTCTTCTTTAGTGTGCACTCCATCCAAGTCTATTATCACTCCTTCATTCTACCAATTGGTAGGACTCTGTGTTGGCTTGGTAGTTTTAGTTGAACAGGTGAGTATCCTAATGTGGGCTCTCCCATACATTGACATGTCTTCTTTGGTAACACATTAACTTCATATCCTAGATCTAGTATGATATCTCCCATGTTGAAATATCTGATGTTGGCATTCAGTCTGAACTCCCTACTTGTTCTTCTCCTTGTATGTAGGTGGTTGACTGTTTTTTGTTCTAGTTTTCCTTTTGTTTCTATACTACATCTTTCTAATATGTTTTGAAATATTTTGAAAGATGATGGATCATTCAATACTTTTACACATGATTGCAGAACTCCTTTGATAGTACTTACTTGTCCCATGGGTTGCATTTTGTTGGTATGATCCAATAATAGAGGCATCTTGTACTTTGGTGCTTCCTTGATTTGTTGTGTAGTTGAAGTCGATGCAATGTCGTCCTTCTAAAATTCTTTTATGGCTTGCTTAAATATCTCCTTCTCGTTCAGTGCATTGAACTGCTTCCCTGGTTTGGTGTTCTTCTTCACACACTGGTGTTGTACTGGCTCCTGTCGGACTGCGTTGTTTCCTGTTTTAGCTCCTCTGCGGGTGACTATGTTAATTTTTCATCCTTCGTCCCTCGCTTCGGCTGAAATCCACTAAACATTTTGGTTGTTCTAGTTCCTATTTTCCTGGATATTTACTAATAGTGTCGTACATTCTTCTGTATCGAAAATACATACACATTGCTGGTGGAAGTGGACATTCCCTTGCATAATGTCCCGGTTGTTGGCAATTGTGACATACCATTGGTCCTCTACCTCTTCCAAAACCTCCTCTCACTCGTCCTCCACCTCTGTAGCCTGCTCGATCTCCTCTCGACGCATTATACTGAGGCGCATGATTGTACTGTGCAGTATTGTACTGAGGTTGTGTTGTATTATACTGAGGTTGTGCAGTATTATATGGTTGTTGCGCAGTATTATACTGTTGTCGCACAGTGTTGTATGGGGCTGGAACTTGGTTAAATTGTGGTGTGTATTTCCCAGTCATCATTTCTACCTGCACTCTATATGCATCTAATGTCCTCTCTCACATCAAATCCATAGTTCTACAATCTTTGTCATCATGGCCCACTGACTTGCAAAAGTTGCAATATGAACTCTTTGGGACTCTGTAGTATTTCTGCATCATTAAAAAGTGATATGGATCGTGGCTTGGTTTCTTATAGATTTCACACCATAGTCCTCCTGTTGGTAATGGATTTGGCATTCCTGATGTCATATACTGTGAGAATGTTGGACATTCATTTTTATGGTGTCCTTCTATCCTGCATGTATTACACCAAATGACTTCTTGCTTGTCCTTGTTTTTATTTTGGTTTAAATGGAACGTTAAGTTCTTCAAATCCTCCTTCAGTTCTTCGATGGCTGGATCTATCTGCTGATATCATTTTTCTTCCAGTTGCAGGGTTTCCCGCAGAGCTTCTGTCTATGTCTAAAACTTTTGTTGTCGCAATGGGTATTTTAAGTGTGGTAGCATTGAATTGACGAACATGTGCCTATGTTGCATATCGGTCATGAGATATTTCAACTTTCCCTTCAATCACTTGAATCTGTGGTCAATCTCCCATACGGATTCTCTCGATTTTTGTATAATTTCAATCATCTCGTTCATGTACTGATTTTCTAAACTTGGCTTCTGGAACTCGTTTATCAGCAATTTCTTGATTTCTGCAATTGTTATGGTTGTCCCTGGTGGATAGTTTGTAGCTAAACTCATATACCAATACAGTGTGTGATCCCTTAGTGTAATCGCTAGTTGTGCTAGTTTAGTATCTTCGTCTGTGATTTGTTTTGCTTCCCAAATCTTCTCACAGATGAACAAAAAAAATTTCGGGTCTTCCAACGCTTCTCCTTAAAATTCTGGTAACCTGATGGTGGGATTGTGTCCTTCCATTATGAACATTGAACTACTACCTCCCCGCGATGTAGATACTTGAATAGTGCTTCTTGAGCTAGCTCCTATAGTTGTTGTTCCTTGTTGTAAATTCTAACCTTGTACAATATCTACTACAAACAGATATTCAGAAAAAGAATAGAAAAGATACAATGGCAAATACAAACATTACACAGATATTTTTCCCCTGGAAACCCAAACCAGGAAAACCAACATATTCTATATTCATTCATTGTGTTATAATGTTTACAATACAACATACATATAGGAGCCAGCAGTATCCAAAACCCTAACCCAATCACCTGGATTAGTCCAAAACCCTAATTCCTTAATCGGAAATAGAAAACCATCGGCAAAGAAACCATGTGCCGAAAAACCACCTAAATATAATGTAGTCCCGAAAAATGCGGTCCCGATGCAGGAAAAAATAATTAGGGGGCACTGCCCCCGAACCCCCTCGCGGGGGGCTCCCACAAAGAATATAACACATACCCAACATTCTCCCACTTGTTGTTTTATTTGCATACAGGGGGTTACAAGGTTACATAGTCAACAATCCAGGGAAGAAATGCCCATGGATCCTCTACACCAAGAGAACATCTCAGTGCTCATAGATTTTGTTAATGAGTCTGCAACATTCTTCAAAGTGTCCACCTTCATCAGTGATACTTTCTTTTCTTCAATCATGTCTCTCACAAAGTGATATTGAACATCAATGTGCTTTGTCTTTGAATAATAAGCAGGGTTCTTCACTAGAATAATTGCACTCTGACTGTCACACTCTATCCTTATAGCTTGTTGTACCAACCCAATATATGAACACAATCTTTGTAACCATATTGCTTCCTTACTTTCATGAGTGGTTTCCATGTATTCAGCTTCTGTAGTTAAAAGTGCCACTACAACCTACCTTTTTCTCATCCAACTTATTGCTCCTCCAAACAGGTTAAACACTTGCTCGCTTGTAGATCTCCTACGATCCAAATCTCCATCCCAGTATACATCCACAAAGCCATGTATATCCACCACTCTTTCCAATCCTAGTCTTCATTCATAGCACAATCCATAGCTCGCAGTGCCACGCAAATACCTGAAAACCCTTTTTACTGTTGTCCAATGCTCCTTCCCTGGTTTTGACATATACCTGCTAAAAACTCCCATTGCATGTGCAAAGTCCGGTCTAGTACAGACCATTGCATACATCAAACTGCCAACTGCACTCGCATATGGAATATGAGACATGTCCTCTTCTTCATGTGTCTTGGGACACTGATCCGCAGATAACTTTACACCAACAGGAATAGGAACCTTGACCGGTTTACATTCCTGCATATTAAACCTCTGCAATATTTTCTCGGCATATTTTCTCTGATTTAACTAGAGTTTCCTCCTTTTCCGAACTCTTTTAATTTCCATGCCCAAAATGAAATTTGAAGCATCGAAATCCTTCATGTCAAATTTAGAGGACAACTGAATTTTCACATCCTGGATAATCTCCTTGTTGTTTCCTATCAGCAACATGTCATCAACATATAAGACCAAATAAATCAAATGATCACCAATTAATTTAAAATACACAGAGTGATATTCTTTGCTTCTTGTGAAGCCAAGTCCCAGCATATAAGTATCAAATTTTTGATACTACATTCTTGGTGATTGTTTTAAAACATACAGGGACTTTCTCATCTTGCATACCATCTTCTTCTTTCCCTTCACAGCATAACCTTATGGTTGCTTCATATATATTTCTTCTTCCAGATCCCCATGTAGGAATGTTGTCTTCACATTCATTTGTTCTATTTCAAAATCAAATGCAGCAGCAACAGATAACATAAATCTTATCGAGGTTAACTTGGCAACAAGAGAAAAAATCTCACCAAAATCAATTCCCTCAACCTTGGAATAACCCTTTGCTACTAACTGAGCTTTGTATTTCTCCACTTTTCCTTCTGCATTCAACTTCTTTTTAAATAACCATTTGTTGCCAATGGGATTTCTTCCAATTGGAAACTCCACTAGATCCCAAGCCTCATTCTTATCCAAAGATGCCATTTCTTCGTCCATGGCCCTTTTCCAGAGATTTCCATCCTTTGAATCCACTGCCTCCATGACATTTCTAGGATCATCATCAGTAAGAGACAAAACAAAATTTGAACAGAAATCAGATGGAATATACCTTTTCAGTAGCCTTCTTTCTCGATCTGATCTCCTCAATACTGGAGTATGAGGATCTTCTTCTTCTTATTCATGTTCTTCTATAGAGTCTAATTCATCATCCTTTAAATCAAACTCTATCTTCTCTGGTTCTTCCTTACTTGGTAGGGCTTCTTGTTTAACAACATCCTTCATTTCTCTAAATACCACATCTCGGCTATACACTACCTTCTTAGTTTTTGGGTTCCAAATCTTATAACCTTTGAGACTATCTTTATATCCAATAAAGATACACTTTTCATCCTTCTTATCCAGCTTACTCATGTTTTCCTTTGGAACATGAACATATGCATCGCAGCCAAAAACCTTGAGATGTGTGAGAGAAGGTTTCTTACCAGTCCATACCTCTTGTGGAGTCTTGTCATCCAACGTTGATGAGGGTGATTTGTTGACTAGGTAACATGCAGTACCCATTGCCTCTACCCAGAATTCTTGCCCTAACCCGGCACCACTGAGCATGCACCTTTCTTTTTCCATCAGTGTCTTTTTCATCCTTTCTGCAACTCCATTATGCTGAGGTGTATATGGAGTAGTCTTTTTCCTTGATATACCACACTTCTTACAAAATTATTCAAATTCATTTCCGCAAAACTCTCTACCATTATCTGTCCTCAACACCTTAATTCTTTTCTCTGTTTGATTCTCAACAAGAGCCTTAAACTCTTTAAACCTGTCAAAGACTTCAGATTTCTTCCTGAGGAAATATATCCAAGTCTTCCTAGAGAAGTCATCTATAAATGAGACATAGTACACAGATTTTCCCAATGATGGGACCGACACAGGTCCAAAAACATCATTGTGAACTAGCTGTAAAATTCCTTCTTCCCTCATTGCACCAAAGGGGAATCTTACCCGATTCTTCTTCCCATATAGACAATGTCCACAGAAATCAAAATCCAGAGAGCATTTAGACATACCTTCAACCATACCTTTATTGTGTAGTAGTCGAAGACCCTTCTCTCCGATATGACCCAGTCTTTGATGCCACAGCATAACCTTTTCTCCAGAGACTGTAGGATTTTTTTCTTCTTCAACTCCAATATCAAGAACAATGGAACTATTACACCCATCACTAATAGTGCTTCCTTGCAACTTATACAGAGTTCCAAACCGAACTCCCCTCAGCAACACCATTGCTTCTCGAACCATCCTGCAAGTTTCCTTTTCAAATATTGTTTTTACCCCTGCATCATCCATTTTTCTTACAGAAATCAAATTTATGGCCAAACCTGGGATGTGCAGAACACCAGGCAGTATTCTAATCCTTCCATTTATGAGCCTCAACTTGACCCTTCCTCTTCCTCTGATTTTGGTTGTCGAATCATTCCCTAAGAAAACATTACCTCCATCATACCTTTCATATTCGCAGAACCACTCCCTGTGGGGAGTCATATGAAAGTATACACCAGAGTCAACCAACCATGAATCATGATCTGCATGTGTGCTTGAAGAGGCCAAGTACACATCCCCTACTTCTTCATTGGAGATATTTTATTCTCTAGAAGAAGATTCTTCAGATCCCTTCTTTTTCTCAACTTTGGATCTACATTGCTTCTTATAGTGCCCTTCTTTTCCACATCTCCAACATACCCTTAAAAAAATTCTGGGAGATTTAGATCTACCCTTAGACTTAGATCTCCCACTTGAGAAATTAGATCTATTTCTTTCCTGGGAACGTCCTCTTGCAAATAATGTGTCTGTGTTATGTCCTTCCATATTCTTTTGTCTCATCTCCTCCGACAACAAGGATGAGACCACTTATTCAAACTTCAAGGAAGTTGTATTACTAACTATGGACACAACCAGACTATCCCACAAGTTTGGTAAAGAAAAAAAAAATGATACATTTATCTTCATCTGAAATTTTAATCTCAACAGATATTAACTGACTTACCACAGTATTGAAGGTGTTCAAATGCTCTGCCATAGAGTCTCCATCTCTCATCCTCAGGTTATACAGCTTCTTTCTCAAGAATATTTTATTTACCAGAGACTTAGACTGATAAAACTTCCCCAACTTTTCCCATAAATCCTTGGTTGTAATATAGTAATATTGAATCAGAGAGACATGGTTGGATTGTGCTCTTTGCCTTCCAATCCAACTTTTTCCAGTCATTTGTAGAAGTTCATGTAGGTGCAGTACCTGGATCTAATGCGATCCATTGATCTCTGTCAACCAACAGATCTTCCATCTTGATCTTCCATAGCTCAAAACTTTTCCCATTAAACTTATCGATCTCCATCTTCGAATTGCTTGCCATTTCTTTTCACATGAAAAAGCAATACCGTAGATCTCCCACTGTAACAAGGCTTATCACAGTCTGGAGCCAAACCCTTGACCACAAAGGAATCCCCCTGGAGCCAATAAAGCTCTGATACCAAATGAAAATTGTAAACTTGTACAATATCTACTGCAAACAGATATTCAGAAAAAGAACAGAAAAGATACAATGGAAAATACAAACATTACACAGAGATTTTTCCCCTGGAAACCCAAACTAAGAAAACCATCATATTCTATATTCATTCATTGTGTTACAATGTTTACAATACAAAATACATATAGGATATAGCGGCATACAAAACCCTAACCCAATGATCTGGATTAGTCCAAAACCCTAATTCCTTAACCGAAAATAGAAAACCATCAGCAAAGAAACCATGTGCCGAAAAACCACCTAAATATAATGCGGTCCCGATGTAGAAAAAACATTTTCGTGGGTGATTCCCCCAAACCCCCCTGTGCGCATGGAAAAGGATATAACACATACCCAACACTTTTGTAGATGTACTTCTTGTTTTCTTTCTTCTCCCGAAATCTAGTTGTCTAAACGGTGGTGTTCTCTTTGGTGTATTAGTCGCACATGGGTTTATGGGTTCCACATTGACATTAATATGGATAGGATTGTTGCCTTCTCTTCCCATTCTTGGACCTCTCATCTTCCTTTCATATGTTGTGCGCACTATTTCCTTGATCTTCTCCACAGCCCGAATATCCTCTACCTCTTCTTTGTCACTCTCCAAGCCTTCCCTCGCGGCTACGGCTCTCTTATTTGTATTCACCTTATAGTGGTAGGGTATTATGCTACACGTCTTTCCAGTTGTCGCCATGATCCACTTGATCTGGTCTTCATCCATCATAATTGGGTCCAAGGGTTCCTCCTTATTTCCCTTATCCTTTCCTCCTTCCATTTCTCATTTTTTTGTCACTGCTTCCCCCCTTCCCCCATGCACACAGGGAAGTTTAGTTGTCTGACTCTATTGTCATTACACCTTTTTTGTATAGAAGTATCTTAATAGAAGTATATAGTGATCTAATGTACCTTCCTTGAGGCCCACATACAAACTCTTTCTCCGTTGCATTGTACAACTTCGTTGTATCTACTGCAAAATCTGTTATGAAGCCTACCACAATAATGTCGAGCCAAAAATCTACTACGCAGGTGAATTTGTTGTTCACATGTTGTAACTACTCAATCTATATTGGGGTCAACTCTATCTGTCAGATCCGGTTCGTTGCATGGTTATTCTTCAACCTTAGTATCCACTCCTACAATAAGTGTGGAAAATCACAGAAAAAGTCTTCATGCAAATCAGTAAACATGTATTTCTCAAGATATTTGTGGTGTGTTACTCTAGGGTTTTTGTTATCTTTCTATGAAAACTCCAACTCTTTTGTCCTTAGCCAGCGTTTGATCTCTTCTTTTGTGGGATTTGCATGGTCTCAACATCCCCTTCTAGTGGATCATAGAGTTCTTCTCTTCTTTAATATTCTCTTGATCCGCCTCCCGCGGATCTTACCGTCTTCTAACAAATCTTTAGCAAATCACCCATTCTTCTGCCAGATCTTCAACAGATCTCATTCCCTCAATCCTATGTTGTTCCAACCAAAGGAAATGGAACCATTTGTTGGTTAATATTTATCTGTCTGAGTTCATATATTTAGCTTGAGTGACCCAGGGTTCATGTTTGTTCGGGTTTCCAACAAATCCTCTAAAACTATCGGCCCTCCTGGTGAACCAGAAGGAAACGTAGTACACAAAGTGCACTATGTAGTCTCAATGGGTGGCTAAAATACTCATGTGTTTGCAGCCTAGGATTGAGTGGGAGATCTGAGAACTATATGTTCATAGTTCTATTGTAACTTATTAGCAAAATACACCATCATTTACGATTATGAGGGAAATATAACAACTCATTCAATTAGCATAACAATATCTACTGAAGACAATAAAGAAGAACATGCATTCAACCACATAACACAGGTTTTACCATGGTTAACCCCCCCTGGGATACATCCACAAAGATTTGTCTCTTAGCTCTTTTATTATAGTCGTTATGAAACGACAGCGTCGCACGCTTTACAACTCTTCTCAGTTGGGTTGATATCTACTATCAGGCGGACTAGATCACACCAGGATCCTCAACCTGTGATCTAACCCTCAATATCTACCCTCCTCAATCCTCTCCAGCTCAACAGCTTACAAAATTAGGTCATACAACAAAATACTACATAGCATTCGCTTCTTCACATATGTCTCTATTTATCTACTAGCTCCTTATTTGCATCCCTCTATGAGACCTAGGTATCTATATTTATACATTCCTAGATCACTTATCCATTACAATACATTTCCAAAACCCTAACCCTAACGTCGTTAGGTCTTCCATGCATGCATGCATGTTGCTCTTCCTTCTAGATGTCGCTTTCCTTGTTCATGCCTTCTTTCCCGAAATCACCTTTCTTTCCCGAGATCGCCTTTCTTTCTACTGACATGTGGCTCATCCCGAGCCACATAAACTTTTTGCGCTTTTTCAATCTCCCTGGTAATCACCTGGAACTTCTCCTTGAGCTTCGCTGCTTATGTTTGAGCCTGCGCGGTATTTTCCTTGAACGTAGTGTAAATGTTCATCCCAAAGCTTAGGATGCTTGCTGCAATAAGCACGAAGAAGATGTACCACTGTACGATTCACCACCTCTGTCTGACCATCTGTCTATGGATGAAAATTTGTGCTCTTCTTAATCTTGGTGTCCATGAGTGCCCACAAACTCGACCAAAAACTTCCAACAAATCGAGAATCCCGATCAGAAATAATGGACTTGGGCAAACCAAAATGCACCCAAACATTTTGAAATAACAACTGTGTCGTTTGTTCTGCTATTACCTGCTTAGTACAAGGCATCAAAATACACATCTTGCTAAAACGATCAACCACAACATAAAGATAATCATGACCTCTTCTCGACATAGGTAAACCACCAACAAAATCCATGGAAAT
>ML783948.1:29792-65788 GCA_009831015.1 Picea engelmannii | reverse complement strand
TACATCTCCTGGTCCAGCTTCCAATGGATCATTATTATTAATTGCTAAAAAAGTGCTCAAAAACATGTCTTACAATGCTCAAACTGACAAACCGACTGCTCCAATGGCTTCCCAGCATCCCAAAACCCCTGTCTGGGCTCTTTAGGCACCTTAATCGGTCGAAAAATGAAGAAGTTAGGCCTCCTGGAAGTCTCCCTCTTCAAGCTTGTTGTCTCTGGTTCTACAATTCGCACCCTCCTTCATGAACCTGGCTCACACGCTCTTTGAAGCGCAAAAACCCAGCACCGGGCGCAACCGCGCCAATGGTGCAAACCGTAGGACTGTTAAGGGCATGCCAGCCCCTAACTACCTCGGCACCTGGGCGTATGGTGCATATGACCGTAGTTCTGGCAAATAGGTGGTTAATCCGTTGAACCGCTCCAACTGTGTAACTCCCGCGCTCCAACTCGGGGTCATATGTAATATATATAAAAAAACCGTGGGCCATGTCAAAAATCTGTGCGCAAATGTTACAACCGCGCCACATTTTAACATATGGTAAAAACTTTGGTTTATTGTTATATACATCCGCGCACATATATTATATACACGGTTATGTGGTGTGGAATGAAACCACGCGCCAACGGTCGGGGGGTTAAAATCTATGTGGCATGGTCATATGCATGGTGAAAAGGACCGTGGCTCGGGGCTAAGCCCCGGCCCGCCCCCCTTTCCATTTAAAACAACAACCAAATTTAAATAAAATTGCGTTGACATTCATAAGAAGGAACATCGGGCGGAATGTTGGCTAGCGGAGTTTGCAAAGGCATTGTGTGGAGGAGAGGTCCGGGGGTCGAACCCCACGGCCTCCAATATATTTTACATAGAACTCCTTAGCCAACCAGTGAGTGACACATGGCGCCCTTGGATTGGGCCATGTGTCCTCCTATTAATGGCCACCCAAGGACACGTGTCAACATCCAATTCGCCATCTACCAACCAACCAGCATCTGCCACATCATCATCGTACGGTATGTACGGTCCTGCCACGTCGGACTGTACGGACAGGTACAGTCAGCATCTAAAATTTTTGCTTGTTTGCCTTGACGAACAGATCATGATATCTTCTCCATATGGACTCCGTTTGAGAAAGTAAATATACCGCTGGAATCAGGAAGATGAGACGGACGCAATGGCACTGTTTTTGTTGCATTCCGAGCACTTTGAAAATTGAGAAAAATTTGATCCCCTGATCATCTATGCATATCCTTTGATAAACTTTATGTAGTATCTTGTGTGTCCCAATGTCGCTCTTAGTTGACGGATAGTTTTCGGTAGTGGAAAGTTAACAATTACTGCAATCTTTGCAGGATCTACTAGTAAACTTTGTTTGCATACGATATGGCCCAATAGTATCCCAAACGGTGTTCCAAATATACATTTTTTTATGATTAGTGATATCTGGCACTACCTACATCTTTCTAACATCATCCATAAGACCTCTACATGGTTTTTCAACAAACTATAGACTGTCCAATCGTCCAAGTATACCTCTAGAAACTGGTGGATGAATTCCTTAAACGTGGCGATGACTACTCTAGAAAATATTGCTAGTGCATTCTTCAGTCCAAACAACATGATTGTGTACTGGTAGGATCCCCGTTCTATAACAAACGTGGTCTTGTATATGTCTTCATGTTCTATCTTGATCTGGTGGTAGCCTGAGAATCCATCATTGAATGAGTAGGGAACGGGTCATGTGAAAGGTGACTCGTTCACATGACCCGTGTAGGGAACGGGTCATGTAGGCATGCATCATTCAACTTCTTCAAGTCTACACATATCCTTATCCCTCCTTGGTTTTTTTCTCCTAAACTACCATTAGGCTTATCCATTATGATTCTTCCACTAGTTCTATGATTTCGGCTTCGAGCATCCTGTCGATCTCAGCTTTGACTTTCTGGTTATATATAAGGTTCAATCTATACGGTCGTTGTTTGATTGGTCTCGCTTCAGCTCTAAGTGGTATCTTCATTTCTCCTATCTCTCTTGTTATACCCTTCATCTCTGTAAATGTCATGGGAAACAGGTCATCGTATTCGCACAGTAACTTTGTTATGATTTCTATTGTTTGATCATCCCAGCAATCTCCAATGTTGGCCATTTTGGGATTCTCAATTGTCCCAATGTTGACTCTTTTTACCTTGATCGATGAAGTAATGACTTCTGATTCTATAGGTGGACCCTCCACTTATCTTTCATCTTCTACTTCCTCGATCTGAATATCGTGCAGATCGTCTTCATCCGGTGCTTCCTCCTACACATGGTAACATGACAATAGTTCTTTGACTGTTTGTTTGTTCCGTTGTTTTTCTTATGTTATGAGTTCGACTCTTGGTTCCTTAATGAATATCACCCCTCTTATCTATCTAAGAGTTGCATCTAAGTTGGGGTTCTCATGCTCGAATGAAAAAGTGACTGTAAAATTATGTTGCATATCGTCCAGGTCGCAGTTCCTTTGTGCAGTTCCTGGTCGGTATACCAGTTTGTTGGTATGCCCTCTAGAGTGTGTATGAAATGGTGGGGCCATTCCTCTGGAGCTGTCATTTTCCACAGTGTTCTGCACTTCTCCAAGTGTTTTGTTGGTGCCCCTTGTCCATCATACTTTTGTTGCTTGTTGTTTTTTTGTTTTGCGTCGAACCTTATTCACAGTAACCACTTACATTGGTACCAATCTGTGATGGTCTCTTTGTATGCACCCCACCATCTTGCAGGTTTGGCCTTGAGTGCTATATAAAGTTCCAAGAGTTTTTTATTCTCTAAAAATTCATCTTCATACTGTGCCAAGAATACTTCTAGATTGTTTACTCCATGGAAACTGGGTGGTTCCCTTATCTCCGTGCCTACCCATCTTACTGTGCGATCTATTCGTGCACATCTTCTCGTGGAAAATTTGTGTAGCCTTTGTTACTAGTTCTCTAAACTAGTATTTGAGTCTGTCGCATATGAAGTAATGCTCTTCCAACTGAGTATCACATCTTCAGTTGGGTTCACTTAATCCTCATCGCGCGTAGTTTTTCTGTACAATTGGTTGATTTCCTCTAAGTCTAGGAAATTGGGTTCTACAAACCTCTCCCCTTCCGATGGGTCTAATGGCGCGATGACCCTGTATTCACCTAACTCAAATGTCATTTTTCGTGTCTTCAAATTGATTATGGCCTAGTTGTCAATCGCCCAATCCAAACCAAGCAACGCTAGATATGGTGTTGTGTCGTCCACTATTTCAATCACTTCAAAGTCTTCTTTAGTGTGCACTCCATCCAAGTTTACTGTCACTCCTTTCAGTCTACCAATTGGTAGGACTTTGTGTTGGTTTTTTAGTTTTAGTTGAACAGGTGAGTATCCTAATGTGGGCTCTCCCATACATTGCCATGTCTTATTTGGTAACACATTAACTTCGAATCCTATATCTAGTATGATATCTCCCATGTTGAAATCTCCGATGTTGGCATTCAGTCTGAACTCCCTAATTGTTCTTATCCTTGTATGTAGGTGGTTGACTCGTTTTTGTTCTAGTTTTCCTTATGTTTCTATACTACATCTTTCTAATATGTTTTGCAATATTTTGATAGATGATGGATCATTCAATACTTTTACACATGATTGCAGAAAGACTTTGATTGTACTTACTTGTCCCATGGGTTTCATTTTGTTGGTATGATCCAATAATGGAGGCATCTCATACTCTAGTGCTTCCTTGCTTTGCTACGCAGTTGAAGTCGACGCAATGTCGTCCTTCTGAAATTCTTGTCTAGCTTGCCTAAATATCTCCTTCTCATTATGCGCGTAGAACTTCTTCCTTGGTTCAGCGTTCTTCTTCACCCACTGGTGTTGTACTGGCTCCTGTCAGATTGAGTCGTTTCCTGTTTTAGCTCCTCTACGAGTGACTATGTTGATGTTTTGTCATTCATCCCTCGCTTCGACTGAAATCCACTGAAAATTTGGGTTGTTCAGGTTCCTCTTTTCCTGGATATTTACTAATAGTGTAAGACATTATTCTGTATCATGGTCCGATGCACAACAATACATACACGTTGTTGGTGGAAGTGGACATTCCCTTGCATAATGTTTCGGTTGTTGGAAATTGTGACATACTACTGGTCCTCTACCTCTTCAAAAACCTCCTCTCATTCATCCTCCACCTCTGTAGCCTCCTCGATCTCCTCTTGGTGTGTTATACTGAGGCGCTCGATTGTACTACGTTGTATTGTACTGAGGTTGCGTTGTATTATACTGAGGTTGCGCGGTATTATATGGTTTCTACACAGTGTTGTATGGGGATGGAACTTGGTTAAATTATGGTGTGGATTTCCCAGTCATCATTTATGCCTGCACTCTATATGCATCTGATGTCCTCTCTCGCATCAAATCCATATTTCTACAATATTTTTCATCATGGCCCACTGACTGGAAAAAGTTGCAATATGAACTCTTTGGGACTGTCTGGTATTTCTGCATCATTGGACAGTGATATGGATCGTGGCCTGGTTTCTTATAGATTTTGCACCATAGTCCTCATGTTGGTAATGGATTTGGAATTCTTGCTTCCATATACTACATGAATGTTGGACATTCGTTCGTGTGGTGTCCTTATGTCCTGCATGTAGTACACCAAATGACTTCTCATTTATCCTTATTTTTATTCTTGTTTAGCTGGAACGTTAAGTTCTTCAAATCCTCCTTCAGTTCTTCGATGGTTGGATCTGTCTGTTGGTATTGGTTTTCTTCTAGTTGCAGGGTTTCTTGCAGAACCTATGCCTGCGTCTGAAACTATTGTTTCCGCAATGGGTATTTTAAGTGTGGTAGTAGTGAATTGACAAACATGTGCCAATGTTGCATATCGGTCATGAGATATTTCAAATTTCCCTTCAATTGCTTGAATCTCTCGTCAATCTCCCATACAGATTCTTTCGGTTTTTGTCTAATTTCAATCATCTCGTTCATGTACTAATCTTCTGAACTTGGCTTCTGGAACTCGTTTATCAGCAATTTCTTGATGCCTGCAATTTTTCTGGTTGTCCCTGGTGGATTGTTTGTAGCTAAACTCATATACCAATATAGTGCGCAATCCATTAGTGTAATCGCTAGTTGTTCCAGTTTAGTATCTTCATTTGTGATATGTTTTGCTTCCCAAATCTTCTCACAGATGAACAAATGTTTTTCCAAGTCTTCTGACACTTCTCCTTTAAATTCTGGTAACCTGATGGTGGGATCTTGTCCTGCCATAAAGAACGCTAAACTACTACCTTCTAGCGATGTAGTTACTTGACTAGTGTTCCCTGAACTAGCTCCTCCAGTTGTTGTTCCTTGTGTAGATGTACTTCATGTTGTCTTTCTTCTCCCGAAATCTAGTTTTCTAAATGGCGGTGTTCTCTTTGGTGTATTAGTCGCACATGGGTTTATGGGTTCCACACTGACATTAATATGGATAGGATGGTTTCTTTCTCTTCTCGTTCTTGGACCTCTCGTCTTCCTTTCATATGTTGCATGCAGGATTTCCTCAATCTTCTCCACAGCCCAGAGATCCTCTACCTCTTATTCGTCACTCGCCAAGCCTTCCCTCGCGACTACATCTCTCTTATTTGTATTCACCTTGTATTGGTAGGGTATTCCACTATGCGTCTTTCTAGTTGTCACCATGATCCGCTTAATATGGTCATCATCCATCATGATTGGGTCCAAGGATTCCTTCTTCTTTCCCTTATCCTTTCCTCCTTCCATTTATCCTTTTTCTCTCAGTTCTTCCCCCCCTTCCCCCATGCACACAGGGAAGTTTAGTTGTCCGACTCCATTGTCATTACACCTTTGTTGTATAGAAGTATACAACGATCTAATGTACCTTCCTTGAGGTCCACGTACAAACTCTTGCTCCGTTACATTGTACAGCTTCATTGTATCTACTGCAAACCCTGTTATGAATCCTGCCACAATATTGTCGAGCCAAAAGTCTACTACACGGGTGAATTTGTTGTTCACCTGTTGTAACTGCTCAATCTGTATTGGGGTCCACTCTATTTGTCTGATCTGGTTCGTTGCATGTTTATCCTTCAACCTTAGTATCCACTCCTATAATAAGTGTGGAAAATCACAAAAAAATACTTCATGCAAATCAGTAAACACATATTTCTCAAGATATTTGTGGGGTGTTACTCTAGGGTTTCTGTTATCTTTCTGTGCAAACTCCAACTCTTTTGTCCTTAGCCATCTTTCGATCTCTGATTTTGTGGGATTCCATGATCTCAACACCCCCTTATAGTGGCTCATTGCATTCTTCTCTGCTTTAATATTCTCTTGATCCGCCTCCCACAGATCTTCAGCAGATCACCCATTCTTCTGCTAGATCTTCAACGGATCTCATTCCCTCAATCCTATGTTGTTCCAACCAACGAAAACGAAACCATTTGTTGGTTACTATTTATCTATCTAAATTCATATCTTTATCTTGAGTGACCAGGGTTGATGTACGTCCGGGTTTCCAACAAAGCCTCTAAAACTATCGGCCCTCCTGGTGAACCAGAAGGCAACGCAATACACGGAGTGCACTATGCAATCTCACCCGAGATATTCTCAATGGGTGGCTTCAATACTCATGTGTTTGCATCCTAGGATTGAGTGGGAGATCTTAGAACTGTATGTTGAGAGTTTTGTTGTAACTTATTAGCGCAATACACCATCATTTACGATTATGAAGAAAATATAACTCATTCAATTAGCATAATAATATCTATTGAAGACAATAAAGAAGAACATGCATTCAACCACATAACACAGGTTTTACCATGGTTCACCCCCCCTGGGCTACATCCATGAAGATCTAGCTATTAGCTCTTTTATTATAGTCGTTCTGAAACTACGGCGGCACGCACTTTACAACTCTTCTCAATTGGGTTGAGATCTACTATGAGGCGGACTAGATCACATCAGGATCCTCAACCTGTGATCTAACTCTCAAGATATACTCTCCTTAGTCCTCTCCAGCTCAATATCTTACAAAATTAGTTCATACAACAAAATACTACATAGCATTCGCTTCTTCACACCCGTCTCTATTTATCTGCTAGCTCCTTATTTGCATCCCTCTATGAGACCTAGGTATATATATTTATACATTCCTCGCTCACTTATCCATTACAATACATTGCCAAAACCCTAACCCTAACGTCGTTAGGTCTTCCATGCATGCATGCGTGTTTCTCTTCCTTCTAGCTATCACTTTCCTCGTTCATGCCTTTTTTCCCAAAATTGCCTTTCTTCCCACTTTGGCCTGCTTCCAACAAGGGTATATCTTGAGGGTTAGATCACAGGCTGAGGATCTTGGTGTGATCTAGTCCGCCTCATAAAAGATCATGACTCAACTAAGAACGAGTTGTAAAGCGTGCGGCGTGGTAGTTTTGGAACTGCCATAATAAAAGAGCAAGAGAGACAGATCTTTGTGGACGTAGCCCAGAAGGGGGTGAACCATGGTAAAACATGTGTTATGTGATTGAATGTTTGTATCTCTTTTATGGTCTATGAGTAGATGTTAGAATGATATATGAATGAGATAATGAATCTAATTACATTACACACATAATTGGGAACAACATTGTATTGCCTTAATATCTAGATAGGATTCACAGTATGCATGTCACAAATCCTCATTTAGTCCTGGACTGCAAGCACTTGAGTATTGCAGTCACCCATTAAGACTATCTTGGGTGAGACTACGCACTGCACTATGTGTGTTGTGCTACCTTCTGGTTTACCAGGAGGGCCAATATTTTTAGAGGCTTTTTTGGATTCCCAATAGACCTGGACCTGGGTCAACCATGTTAAAGGTATAACTCAGATAAGAAACCAACAATATGGTTCATGCGAGACTAAAAGATAGTTGGTGTGTTAGTCAACCCGAAGGGCATGACTAGAAACTCATAGTGCCCATAGTGACACTTGAATGTTGTCTTATGGGTATCCTCCTCTTTGATTCAAATCTCGTGGTATCCTGATCATAGATCAACCTTTGAAAAGCACATCACCCCACGCAGCTCGTCAATCATCTCATCAATCCTAGGTATTGGGTATCAGTTTTTTATGGTCTTCTTGTTTAGTGCCCTATAGTCTATGGACATCCTCATAGTGTCATCTTTTTTATTCACCAACACAATTGATGAAGCGAAAGGACTAGAGTTATGCCTGATATGTCCCATCTCTAGAAATTACTTTATGGCCTTCTCTATTTCGTCCTTGAATCTCTTTGGATGCATGTAGGGGGTGGTGATCACGAGCTTCTACCCCTCTTCTAGCTCAATGACATGTTCAAATCCTTTGTTAGGTCGTATCCTTATTGGCAATTTCTTGAACACTCTTTCATCCTTTCTAAGTAATGTCTGTATATCCACAAGGTAATGTTGGTGATCCTGTGATGGCTTTTCCATGGTGATCAGGCACTTTGTTTTGCAATCCACATCCCCATGTCTAAAAAGGGCCTCCATGCACTGGTTAGACACGATCTTGGGGTAACCTATTGACATACCTATTACAATGACTCATTGTCCACCTTTGTCCTAGAACTCCATCCTCGTTTCCTGATATGATCCAGATTTATAGGCTGAAATTGTAAAACTGCAAAACTAGAAACAACTTGCTCGAATGGTGGTAGTTATCTCTAAGAAGAGATGTGGTTGCTATGCACATCAGTCTGAGAAGAATTATTACAATGAGTCTCCAGAGGCATTTTTAACATTACTCATGAATTCCAAAACCATAGACATCCAAAAACCTAACCATATGAGATGAAATGCCAAACGTTATGTGGACCCCGATGGGTAAGTTGGTACCTCAACTTCTAAAGGTCATAACTTTTGCATACGACCTTCGTTTAGGTTTGTGATAGTCCATTGGAAAGGTATTTTCGAGAACTACACATTATGCCATCAAAATTTGACTCTGTATATAGTTTGACTATGCCAAGCCAAAAAAACATTGTTTAGGGGGTGGGGTGGAAAGCAGTGGATTTAGTGAACTTGGTGTCCAACAGTGACCAGAGCCTCGACCAAAATGTGTTGAGGAACTTGTTGTCTTGATCTGAAGTGATGGTTTGTGGTATCCCAAAATGTACCCACACTCGTTCGAAGAAGATCTTGGCGGTGTCGGCTGTCGTGATGTTCTTTTTGCAGTCTGTGATAATGGCCATATTCGAAAGTTGTTCAACCACCACAAATACACAATCATAGTCGTTCTTGGTGGACAGAAGTCCAGACATGTAATCCATCGAGATGGATTCCCAAGGCCTCTTGGGAGTAGGAAGAGGGGTGTATAAGCCTTGCTTCTTGATGGCTAGCTTGAAAATGGCATAGGCAGTGCAAGATCTGATATACTTGTTGACGTCTTGTCGAATTTTTGGCCAATAAAAATCTTTATGTAGAACGGCCACAGTTTTATCAACGCCAAAATTTCCTGCCATCTTACTGTAGTGAGCCTCCCAAATCAACTTTGCATGCTCGCTTGTGGGAACATAGAGGTGGCCCAGATGGCATAATAGTCCAGCTTGGATGTGAAAATCGATGACATTCACTCCTGTACCCAAGAGTTGATAGGTGGTAGCGAATTCAGGGTCATGTTGATAAAGTTGGGGCCACTCAGATGCCTCATGCCCATAGGAATGGAGCATTGTGGTGAGTGCAACAATGAGAGGGCGACTGAGGCATTCAGTGACACTATTTGTACTCCATATTTTATACTTGATGTTGAGATGGAATTGTTGTAGGTATGTGGACCACTTTTGATGGTGGTCGTTCTGCAACTTCCCCTGTGTCTGTATGAATTGTGGAATTGGAAACAACTTTCTTGAATGGTGGTAGCTATCTCTAAGAAGAGATGTGGCTGCTACGGACATTCATCTGAGCAGAATGATTACAATGAGGCTCCAGAGGCCTTTTAGCATTACTCATGAATTCCAAAACCCTAGACATCCAAAAACCTAACCTTAGGATATGAAACGCCAAAAGTTATGTGGGCCCTGATGGGTAATTTGGTACCTCAACTTCCCTGTGGTCATAAATTTCGCATACGAACTTCGTTTTAGGCACGTGATATCCCATTGCAAAGGTCTTTTCGATAATTACACATTATTCCATCAAACTTTGATTCCATCTACAGTTTGATTTTGGCACGCAAAAAAAACATTGTTTAGGGCCCCAAAATGGCCCTAGAAGTATAGAAAGATGTACTAACATGAAACTTCCAAAATAAGTCAGTTGGATTAGGTGGGTGGCCACCAATATCCACCTGGAAGATGTGTAGGGATCCAAACAACCCTAGAAGTGTAGAACCCACAATTAAAAAGAATTACAGAAGAACGTGTTGAACTAAAAATTGTCAAGAGGAGCCAGATGGAATAGGTGGGTAGCCACCAGTGTCCACCTGGATCATGATAATTCATGCAGATTTCTCCCCATGAGTACAGTCATTGAAATCCTAGCACCACATGAGTATCTGCTAGATCCATGACATAAAATTTATCGGTCAACATATAGTTGCCCAATGTTACTTCCAATCCCCTGATCCTATGAGTACATGACATGTTGTACCCATCCTCTACTACCACATTGAATCCCTCAAAATCCTTCGTAAGGATTTGTCTCTTGGTGAAAAGTAAAAAATCAATGAAATTATGGGTGGCTCCACCATCAACCAATGTTGTAACCATTTTCCCCTACACAATACCTCTGACCCTGAAGGTGTAATATTTAGGGACTCTTGAGAGTGTGGAAATGGTCACTCCCTTAGGGATATCCTACAATGGCGTCTATTCTGTAGAATGTGATATCTCCCCACTATCTTTCCCGATACCCTCATCATCATCGTCATCCTCCTCATCAGAAACTACCTCAATATAATGGACTTTACCTTTTCACATACATCGATGACCAGGTTTCCACAACTCCTTACAGCTACAACAAATATTCTTCCTCCTTAGTTATCTCCAAGTCTCCTCATCCATCATGTCCTTAATTGTCCATGGCTTCTGGGGAAACTTTGTCTCCTTACCCTCTTGAGGGGTGAATGGTTTTGTTGGTGTCTTCTTGGAGAATGCGTCCCTCATTTCCTGTGTTCTCATGATGGCCTCTTGTAATGTGGTTGGTCTAAATTCCTTCACCCATCCTCTCATGGGTTCAGCTAGACCCTTCATGAATAGCATCACCAACCTTTGTTGAGAAATATTTTTCACCATAACTGCCATCCTTTGAAAATATGTGATGTATGCTTTTGTTGTACATGTATGTCTCAGCTATGCCAACTCCCTTAAGTGTATCTCAGGTTCCTTCTTGTCGAACCTATCCATCAAAATCTTAGTGAATTCCACATATGAAGTGATTTTGGTATGCCTTAGTGTCACTATCCCATGATACCACCATTCATGAGCTTCTCCTTCCAAGTGAAGCATGGCATACTTAATTTCTTCTTCCTCGGTCATTAAGTTGGAGGTAGGTTTCCAACTTATGTACCCATGCTCTCGTTGTGCTCTTGGTGGACCCATCTAAGGGTGGGATAGTCAACATTCTCACCTTGCGCATGAGGTCAAAGTTCTATTGGCCATGCATTCCTCTTATTCAATCCTTAGGTATGTACTTTTTTTTGAGGTCGCAGAAGTCATTATAGGAAACTTTCTCGTGTATATCCTCATCTATCATCTCGTACTCCCTGTATGAGGTTTTAATATCAATCCTATGATCCAGTTGTTTTTGTGCTCCTGTAGGCTTCCCTGTCAATAACTATGGTAATAAAGGCCTAGGTATCCTTAGGTTCTCGCTTTGATTTGGGGTATGCTTATTGTTACTCTATGTGTGTATCTTGTCACCCCAATGGGATCCATTGGGTCCACCTTGACTTGTACCATTTGTATTCCCACGTTGGCCCACTATTTGTGTGAGCACTTCAAGGGTTTGTTGTTGGAACCTTGTTGTCTCTACCTATATTTGGGATGCCTCATTTTGTCCCCTAACCAGATCTCTTAATATTTGGAGCATAGTCCCTTCAGGGTTGTCTCCCTCCCTCTGGATCTAACTCAATTTAGTTCGCTCTTGTTTCTCTTTTCAATGACTCTCGAGAGGTATGACCTCCACGTCCCTTTCTTTTAGGCATCAATGTAATCACAGGATGGAAAAACCACTAGCTTTGATACCATTGTATTGTCCCCAACTAGGCTATGTGGGGATATATTGTGTTTTATGTCCCAAATTGTTATTTATTCTTATGTAAAAGTGCCAAATACTTATATTAATTGTGTTGTTAACTTTTTTCAAACAATTTGCTCAAATAAGAATATTTCCAAACACATTGCATGCATCCATTACACAAGAAATAGAGCAAATAACCATGGCATCTTATTATGGATGGAAACTCTCGAAAATATAAACAATACAATGATATCTAATGGTTGTAATAACGACTGCAAAATACTCCTAAGAAAGAAAATCTCATGGTTTCCAAGCAGCTGCAAAATATACTACATAAACAATAAGAAACCTAGAATGATACCAATCTCTTATGTCCAAGTCTCTCTGAGCCCAACCCTGCTTTGTCTTCTCTGGAAACGACCATTGTAACCCTCACAACCCTGATCTGGCGAACTACTGCATCCCCAGATTTGCAGAGGTCCTCTCGGAACGTCTAGTGGGGCCTCGCGGGACAACCTGTGCTCAACCTGCGGGGGTGTCTCCTTTCGAAGTTGTGTGAAACCCTCTTGGCACCTATGGATATGATGATCGACCTCCTCTAGAAAAATGTCGCAAACCCCGTACGCAAGACAATATGCCTCCAACACTCTCCAAGATGAAACCAAACACCATAGTGAACTCAAATGAGGACTCCGGATGAATCCTCCCCTTTTCCTAGCTAGGGTGGATATTGCACCACCAAAACTAAACTGAAATGGAAGGAGTTTTCCAACCCCTAATGAAAACTTGGCTCAAGGAGCACATCAACAAGAGACCATAAAACATAATCCCAAAGAGAAGGGTTACCCCTCTATTTATCCTCCCTTTGGACCTTCTAGATCTTTCCCCTTTTTGACCAAATCAAGCACTTACTATTTTTCCCTCCAATTCCAATTAAATATAATTATTTATTTTATTTAATGTCACTTTTAGGATTTGTTATTCTTTTAACCTAGTGACACCAAATAAACCTCCTTGAATCCCTTTTTTCTTATTGACTATAGCCTACGGGAGTCATACAGGCTATTGAGTCATTCTATGTCAATTGGAAGGGGACATTACATGGAAAGAGGCATTGCTTGTGTAGAGCATGATGATGATAAGGATACCGAAGAAATCATGCCAAGGTGGAATTGACACTAAAATTGAAATTGCACATCTTGGAGCCCATGTAGAAAGCATATCATATGATAGAATAGTACGATAAAGCTGAACACTAAGTAGGCTTCTGAGGGTCATCTAACATAATCAATGGTCAACTAGCAAAACATACCATCAGAGGACATAAAATCCACAATAGAACACCTAAATAGTGAGAAAAGCATATATAGAATCATTATAGAGAAGTTAAGGTTGTGCACTTAAAGTTTAGTATTAAGGAGGTATGTACTCGGGAAATACATGTTAAATGCCATCACTAGAGGTTATGCATTGCAAAGAAAGTTAGAACCATCTCTTGCAATTTTAAAATCTCGACTAGTAATTATCCGATGCAAAAAGGTCGTAGATGGTGACATTAATGACAAAATCAATTAGGACTCATTATTACATCTGAGTTAAGCCATAAAGTTAGGATCTATGTCTTTTGACTAATTATCAAGTTAAATTCAAAAGACTTTGAAGTAGAGTTTAAATTTCATTGTTTGATTAGATCAAGAAAGATGAAGAAGGCCACATCGAGGAGGAAAATGAAACTTGAAGAGACCTTAATATGAAAAACAAGGATTGTTAAGAAACTGGTGGTTTTAGAAATTGAATTGATCTAGCTATCGAAGTCTAAGAGAGTTTGAAGAGGACTATCAAAACATGCTTAATCATCCAATACAATACAACTTACAAAATGTTACTTTAATTTTAATACTTTAGTTTAGTTGTAACCATACACCAAGATAGTAAACATTTTAGAGAGAGCTTTGTGCAAATATTAAAAAGATAGAAATTTTTTAATTAAGTTAAAAACTTTGTTTGTGTATTACTTTTTCATGTGAATAGAAAAATTAAAATTAAACATATTAAAAATATATAATAGAAATTGAAAATACCAAAACTATTTAGAATGAGTTAATAAATGCACAAACTCAATCTTTCAAATAAATTTATTTATTTATATATTAATTTACTTATAATTATTTAATTCATAATTCATAGAATAAGTGAATAAATATACAAAGTCAATCTTTTAAATAAATTTAATTATTTACATATTAACTTACTTATAATTATTTAATCCATATTTAACATCTATTAATAAAATTTAAACATTTATAAATAACACTATAACATGTGATATTTGCCATCCACATTTTATCTCATAGAATTTTATATAAGTGACTTGATATCTCATCTAAGATTCTTTACTATTTTTAACAATTTTTCAAAATCAAAACAAACCTTAAATCTCAAATAGACTTTTTTTTTTTCAACGAGAAATTAACTCGATTTATATTAGAGATATAAATCATTTACATCACAAGCAGCCATTACAATTTGTCCCGGAGACCCAGCCGGATTTGACCTCAAGACCTCCTCCCAACACTTGGAGAAAGGTACTTGTCATTACCAACCGCGTTGTCTCACAAATGACAAACCTCAAATAGACTTAAGAGGCTTGTCATACCATAAATGCAAGATGAAAATTTGATGTTTTATAAGGTCCAATAATGTTTGTCACGGTACTAGAAAAAAGAAGTCTAGTCATTGCGTGGGATCACTACTTTCTAGCTTTTCCGAGGTTTTATAACTAAAGCGACGTGTCTAAGTGATGTGACCACTGCATTAAGAGATTCTTGTAACATGAGCATGGAGTTGTCTCATTCATAGAGAATTTAATATGACTTTACATCTTATTGGTCTAGCATTTTTTTTTCACACAAAATTTTCACAATTATATTAAAATATAATTTTTGTTTTTTTATTGAGAAGTTATATTCCGAGATAAACAAAACTATAGAAAAAATTTAGAATCTATGTTGATCGTTGTCAATCTAGCATTATCGGCAAACAATAATTTATGCAAAAAGTGGTAATGTAAGAAACAAGTCCGAGAGTCCTATGGGAAAAAAGGGGTGAGGAAGTTCGGGTAATTGCTTAGAATCTGTGCTCTACAAAGAAAGATATCAAAAGTCTGATCATATCACTCTTTTGAAGTTGGCACCCATCCTAAAATAACCTTAGAACATGGGAGGGGCCCTCATGCCCATCTACCCAAAGATTGTAGGTGATGATGCTGACTTTTTTCTGGAGTGCTACCTTGGAGAGTAAGTTGGCTTCTTTGTTGTTTTCTCGGTAGGTATGTTTGAAGATAAGCTTGTTGAAAGTTGATTGAAGCTGCCTGATCCTATCCTTCTAGCCCAAGAGAGAGGTAACTTGTAGATTGCCCTTGTTTTTCAGCCAATCTATGACTATGCGGGAATCCCCGTACAGAAGAAGTGTATCAATATTTAGTCTAGAAGCCAAGTGGAGTGTGGCCCAGGCACCCAATAATTTTGCCCCGGTGTTGGTGCCTTGGCCACAGTGAAAAGTCCATCTGCAAAGAGTGTTTGATGAGATACATATAAATCCCCCTACACCACTTTGCATGCCATTTTTTTGAGTTGCTCCATCGAAACAACCTGTGGGAGTCTCCTCCGGAGTGTGGAATTTGAGCTTGGTTTTTTTGGTCTCTTTTCTTGGGTGAATGGTTGTCCAAGAAGTATACAAGTCAAGCGATTTAAATGCCACAGTGTTGGTTGATGGAGTCCTATTTAAAAAAAAAAAAAAATGTTTCTTTCAAGCCACACAAACCAACAAACCATAGAAGGGAGGTTTAGTGAGTGGCGGGTGATTGTTGACCAACTTTCGTAGCAGGCAGCTAACGAGTGCCCATCCCAAGTAGTGTTTAAATTGAGATCTGCAAAACTATTGTCCTAGACTGATCGGGTGAAGGAGTAGTTGATGAAGGGGTGTTGCATTGATTCTTCTTCTATGTTGCAGAGGTGGTAGATGTTGGGACCGACCCAGCATTTTCTTCGGAGGTTGTCCCAAGTGTTGATCTTGTTTTCAAGTGCAAGCCAATTAAAAAGTTTTAACTTAAGTGCTAAGTTTCAGTTCCAAAGATTGTGCCTCCATCCTCCAACGGTGTTATGACAGATGTTGTTTGTGATTGTTGTGTAAACATTTTTTGTAGACATGAGACCCGAGTTGTTGCCCCCTGTCCACATCGGCTGGTCGTCTCTATCATGGAGTTGGATGCCCATGCCATGAAATTGGACTTGTTAGTTTTGCTAGTTTTGGAAAATTGGACTTGCAAGTCCAATTTCGTGGCTAGTTTTCCAACAGTTTAAGAGAAAGTCGGTGTTGTAGCTCCCTTTCGCTTGAAAAAGGTACCTGACATTTTCTGAATTTAAGGAAGAGATCAGTTATGGGGAGAGGTAAGAATCATGTTCCATCCCAATGATAGGATCTTTTCCAAGGATGATGGAATGTTTTGAGCTCGGGTTCTAGTAGAGCAATTGGGTGATCCATCTTATGGACTTTGTCATATTTCTCCAAAGCGGGGAGGTCGATCTTGAAAAGAGTGGTGTTGTCTTGAGCCAGGAGTCCACCGATACATGCGGCAGGTACTTATCCTTAATGACAGAGTGCCAGATTCATGTTTGCATTAAAACACGCCATAGTGTGTTGGCCGCCAGTGCTTGATTGAAGTGGGAGAGGTTCTTTATCCCCCAACTACCCATTTTTGGGGTTTTGCTAATGTTTCCCAGTTGCAAAGGTGTTGGCGACTATGGTCCATGTTGCCCGACCAGAGGAAATCGAAAGACAACTTCCTTAGTTTGTCAAGCATAGTGACAGCTATGGCTACAAGCGCCATCCAGAAAACAAGTTGTCCTTCTAATACTACTTTGATAAGGGTGAAACAACCTCCTAAGGATAGCCAGTGGTTACACCTATGACCAATTCTTTTATCAACTTTTGTGATGAGCCAGTTCCAATCAGTAGGCTTGAGTGAATCGTCTTTTAAGAAGTAGTCGAGGTATTTAAATCCTTCGGAGAGGTGTACAAAATTATGAGGGAGGAGGTCTTTTAGTAAAGCCAGTGTTTGGTCTTGAAGATTGGCGTAATGGAAGGTCAATTTGTCCCAATTTATCAATAGTCCTAAGGCATTGCAAAAATTATTCAGTAGATCTTTGATTTCGATCCATTCCTGGAGTGAGTCGTTGGTCATGATTAGTACATTGTCGACGAACTGGAGGTGTAAGATCCTGAAAAATCTAGAAACTTTTATCCCAGAAATCTTCCCTTCTGATTGACTTTTTCTGAGAAGTAGTGATAGGCCTTCCATGACCAGTATGAACAATAGTGGCGAGAGTGGGCAGCCCTGCCTCAAACCTCTGCCACTGCGAAAGAAGGGGGAAGTTTCGCCATTCACCAGGACTAAAAAATTTGTAGTTTTCATGCTACACATGATCCACCTAATTGAGGATTGACTGAGGCTAGATTGAGTCAGGACTAATCTAAGGAAATCCTAGTCAATGCAATCAAAAGCATTTTTTACGTCTAATTTTAGAATTAGTGCCTTTGATTTTTTTGCCTTGATGTTGTGCAAGCACTCCTGTGTCATGCCAATGGCGTCTAAGATTTGTCTTCCTTTTAAAAATCCCAATTTTTCGCCCGGAAGTGTCCTCGAGAGGATGGGCTTGATCCTGTTTGCAATGATTTTTGTGATCAGTTTGTAGCAAAGATTGCATAAAGCAATCGGTCTATAGTCCCCAAAAGTGGAGGGATTGTTTTCTTTGTGGATGAGTGTCAATAAAGTCAAGTTCAAGGCACTAATGACTCTTCCTCTGAGTCTGGAATCTTCCACAAGATTCAGCAGGTCAGTCCCAACCAAATCAAAGAAGTGTAGAAAAAATTCTGCAGTCCAGTTGTCAGGGCCTGGACTTCTATCTTTGTTGAAGGAATTTGGAGCCCCCAATACCTCATGTAGCATGCATGGACTGTCCAAAATGTTTGAGTCTTCCACTATGACCAACTGTGGGAAAATCCTCGCAACGGATACAGAGTCCTGTGGACGGATGTGTGTGGATGCCTCATAGAAAGAATAAAAGTGTGTAGTGGCCATGTTCTTTAATGTTAATTGTCCCCTGTGTAAATTTCCAGAATCATCTAAAATCTCCCATATGTGCTTCTTGTTTTGTCTGGAGCTCGCAAAATGGTGAAAACATTGTGTGTTTAGATCACCACATTTAATCCAAGTGGCTCTGCTTTTTTTCTTCCACCGGGCTTCTTCCACGAAGAGAATTTTTTTTCTATCAGTCTCTAGAAGTTGCAAGGTGAGGATCATGTCTTGGTGTCCCCCGTCTGAATTGTCTTCAAGCAGAAGGGTATGTATGTTGTGCTCCATCTCTTTTAGTCTTGTGAGGTTGAGTTGTCTTTGTTGGTGTGCCCATTGTTTGATGCAACTTTTTAGTGTTTTTTTATTTCCAGACCAGGCGATGTTGGAGTCATGGTTGAGTCTGATAGATCGGGTCTTTCCAGACTTCCTTGACTATATCGTTGAACTTTTCCTCTTGTAGCCAGCTACGATTCAGCTTGAAAGGGTATGCTTTCGAAAATGGTGTGGTATCAATTTGTAAGAGGGTAGGGGAGTGATCTAATAGAAAGGGATAGTCCACCTAGGTTCGGATTCTTCCATCAAGCGTAGCCAGAGCTTCCGAGATAAGAACCCAATCTAGCCTCTTTTTAATTTCCTATGAGCCTACGCAACCATTGCGCCAAGTGGGGACTATGACAGCTAGTGGGATGTCAACCAGGGCATGAGCTAAGAAAATATTTGTGAAATATCTATCCAGTGGATCTGGAGAAGCCGAGACCCCCCAAACTTCCCCCGCGCTTGTCGTAAGATTCAGGTCCCCTGCCATGATAAGATTAGTGTAGTCAAGTATACCCTGAGTCGCCACCTTATCCCATAATTGTTTGCGCTCAGTACAAGTTCCATAGATGTTAAGTAAGGATATATGTTGATTATTCCAGAGGCATGTACCCGTAAGAGGGATACCACCATTGCACAGATAAGGGACTAAATAAAAAACAGTGGGATCCCATGAAAAGGCCAATCCACCGGAGGTGCCAATTGAGCTTGCAGAGTTGGTATGCCAGTTTGGGTGGAACTTGTTCAAGAACGACCTAGCTTTTTGTCCACTCACCATTGTTTCATGTAGGAAGATAATGTTCAGCGAAGTCCTAGAGAGTAGTCTTCTAAATGAAGAGGCTTTCAAGGACCCCCCTACCCCTCTGATATTGAGTGAGAGCGGGATCATGATTTATCTCTAGCAAGGGATTTTATGCCTCTAAGCGCCCCATTGTTAGAGTCTGTTGAAGGACCTTATTTTCTACGAGCACTTCTCGTTTTTATCGGTGAGTGCTCGAAGCCCATCCCCTTAGACCAGGTATAATCATTTCCAAAATCTATGTTCAGGGTAGCAAAAAGGTCTAGTGCCTTGCCTAAGGCTGATGGTCGGAGTGAACTTTTTCCCAGGTAGGTAGGGAGGGGGATGGGTGGCAGTGCTTCCCTATAGGTCGGGATGAGTGAGTCGAGGACGACCCCTAGGGTATTTTCCCCTGGGTCTAAGTCACTTGGATGTGGGGTGTTGTTTTCCTCCATAGTAGCAAATGACGGGTGTCCAAGACTCATAGTCATAGGGGTTAAGGAAGGGGGGAGAGAGTTATAGGGGAGGGGCAGAGAGGTGGAAAGTGAAGGGTTGTCTGAAGCTCAGGGGGGCTCGGTGGTGGGTAAGGGGAAGTCCTGTAAATATTTTCTTGGAGAAGTAAAGTTGGAGGTGAGAGGAGTGCTGGAAAGATTCTGAGTCAGGGGAGTGACTTCCCGGAGTAGAGAGGGAGAGTCCATAGCCAAAATAGTAGAGTTATCCAGCTCTTCTTTTTCCCATATAGTCGAGTAAAGTAAAGAGTGGGACAAACTTGTTTTAGCTTACATCTAATGGATTCCAATGCAGTTGGGTCCTCTGCATCAAACAAGTTCGGATAGGTAGCCTCTGTGTTCACCCCCGGGGAGTCTAAGCAGGAGGAAAGTTCTAACATGGTGTCTTCAGATAGCTCTTCCTCCGCGAAGCCATGGCAATGTTTCCTTATATGACCAGCTTGTTTGCAGAGGGTACACATGAAGGGTATGCCAAGGTAATCTAGTTTTTGGCGAGTGTGATGTCCTCTCCACTCAATGTCAATGGATTCCAGTAGTCCTTCATGAATATCTAGTTCCACAAGTACCTTGGCTACCATTTTGGCGGGGGTGACGATGGCCTCTTTGTCCACACTAATGAAGCGTCCAAGGGTTTTTTCGATGGCCTCAAGGGATTTTGCATTCCAAAGATGTAGAGGCAACCTAGGTAGCAATACCCAGAGATGTCATAAGCGGAAATAGTCTTAAGAGGGTTCAAAGCTGACTCGCCAACACTTTAGCATGAGGTTGGCTTTATCTATGATCTAGATCCTCTCTATAATGTGTGAATCATCCTCAACAGTGTTGAACTGGAAACTGAGCCAGCCTCTCGAGAGGTAAGAAATCTTTGGTTCGTATCCTAGCAGTGGATGCCAGATGGAGCGCACCCAGTCTGCAAGGTTAGTTCTACAAATGTGTCTATAGGAGAGTCAGCCTACAAGTGTACAGAGTGCCATGGTGACCGAGTCTTCCAGGCCGATATCGGCTCCAAGCACCACTTTCTTTTTGGTTTTCCTGGAGCGCCATGGTCTGAGAGCCGACTTCCTCCTCTTGGATGAGTTTGTTTGAGCCTCCTATAGAGACCCGAAGTTTTCCCCACGAGGAGTAGTGGAACCAAGAGTGGAAGGGTGTCGATCAATTGGGGAGTTTTCAAGGCGCAGCAGTGGAGGGGAGACCCTGTGGGGCATGGGTGCATGCTACTGTGAAGGATTTCAAAGGGAGGGGAGACTAGGCATCTTCTCATTGGAGTGGGTAGTTGGGTGAAGCTTATCATTTAACTGGGAAAGTTCAGAGGTAAATACAGTAGGGGAGAGAGTGTCTAGAGCCCGTGCAAACTGAAAAGAGGGGAGACGTGGGATTCCAATCTATGAGGGGGATTGTTTCACATGTTGAGTGAGTTCATCTGTCATCATGAAAAGGCTCGCATTGTTCCAAAGTGCTTCATCGGCAGCACTCATCAGCGCGTTGACTTCGGCCTCCATCTGCGGGAGTCTCGAGGAGCTAAAATAACATAAGTCGCTTGCCAGTTATCTAGGAGGGGAGAGGAGTGTAAGTCATAGGGTGGGGCACTACGCTCTGCCCAGGTCTGACGTGGGGGAGAAGGGTGAAGGGATGGTAGATTCAGATCGTATCAGAGGAGATCTTAGGTGAACGGGTGGGAGGGAGGGACAATAACTAATGAGTGTTGGGAAGAGTGTGTGTCAGAGAGTAAGCCCCCCCTGGTCCGTGAAGCTCCATATCTGCTAATGTTATTGGTTCTCTCAGGTCCACCATTGTTGCTCCATGTGTGTGCATTCCCCCTTCTAATGTTGTTGTTTACCACAGGAAAGCAACAAAAAAAAATAAAAATTATTACCTCATGCCAAAGAAAAAGTTTTATTACCTTAACTTTTATTTAAACTTTGGCTATTATTTTTATAAAGCCACCAAAAAATTGTCTCATAAGTTAAAACCACCACTCTTGTACACCTTCACCTTCACCATAAGTTAAAACCACCACTCTCGTACACCTTCACCTTCACCATAAGTTAAAACCACCACTCATGGTTTTCCAAATCGCTTTCCACCCTCCACAATCCAAGGATTTGCACCATGTGTCTCGAGTGGATTTTGGGATTTTGGGATTTTGGAGGCCCATCCCATTTTTTAATATCTACAATTTGACAATGATCGATCACTTGTGGAAATGGATCCATGGATGATGGCGAGTTGGCAATTGCCATTCATGCTTGATATTGTTCTAACATGATTTCCCGTGCCAGGAGGATAATTGTGGATGAAATGCCAAGTGGATTTTCAAACTTAATTGTTGTTTGAGGTGATGACTTAACATATGTTTGTAAAAATTTAGGGGTTATAGTAGCAGTAAGTCGGATTTGAATTTAGGCTTCGCTTAAGTAACTTTGGTGAGTTATTGATTCCTCTAGATCTAAGAAAAAAGTTGCATATGAAATACGACTTCTTACACTCAAAGTGGGAGCATCAGCGATGTACAATTGTTTCTCGTTTTGTGACTTTGCTAAAAAGATTTGGAAATCGGTGCATTACACATGTTGTTAATGATGTCATTCAAAGAGTTGCAAATATCATCACAAATTTGGCTCATGACAGTTCGAATATGTATTAAAATTTTGTCAATATTAAATGTGGGACTGATCCTCTAATTACTCGACAAACATTATGGATTCGGTATTAGTGTATTTAATGTTGTTGTTAAGATTGTGGAGTATTAGATTTGAAACTGCAAATATCATTGTATATCTAGTACATGTTTAATGTGGATGGTTATACAACATGGATAGGAAGAGCAAGTAGTTCTACAAATATCATTGTATATCTAGTACATGTTTAATGTGGATGGTTATACAACATGGATAGGAAGAGCAAGTAGTTCAGAGATGAAAAGACGAAATAGGAATAATTTCTTTCCCACATGCACTTAAAAATATTTTTTTAATTTTAAATTTTTAAATTAATTTTATTTCTCTAATAAATTAATTTAAACCACATAAAAATTGTCAACTCAATCTTAACACCAATCAAAACTTGTAAAAATCTAAAAATTTTAAAATTAATTTTTAATTTTTTTTAAATTATATGTACAACATTATTAAAACTTTATTGAAAAAAAAATTAAACAACTAATTAAAATCCAAGGAATTTGATTAATAAATAATTACAATATAGTATACCTTTTAACCAACATAATAAAATAATTTTACTTTCAATATCTTTATAATTTTCATTAACAATATTAATATGAAAACTTCTCTCCAACATTCCCATTAATCTTAGAAAATATGCTAATTCTTAAACTAAACCATAATAAATTTCATTAACAATATTAAATATTAATATGAAAACTTCTCTCTATCATTCTCATTAATCCTCGAAAATATTCTAGTTCTTAAGCTAAACCATAATAAAAACTGAGAAATTCAAAACTGCAACTCAGAAACCACGTGTATACCAACAACAAAACGGAACGAATACCAACCAAGCTCAACAAAAATACGTGGCAAGTCATCGGCATTAAATGGATTGATAGGAGCATGGGGCATGCCATTTCCCAGCGATGAGGGCACAAACGGGGTTGAGTGTGTTGCACTCAAACCCCTTCTTGGTGCCACCTGGAATTTCTAATAAAGTATCTCCTTCGATGATTCACTCCATGGATGGAGTATACTCTACTCCACTAACAACTTCCACCTTTTGACCACTTGCATTTCAGGCCAACTTTTACAGCAATGAAGTAGGAATATTCCATGGATGCCACAACCACATTGAAGCCCACTTGAACTTGGGACAACCAAATGATGTTGGTGCCATGACATAAAGAGAAAAAGAGTAAGCATATAAATATAATAATTATACTTTAAGTGTAGTGCAGAAAACTATATTATATATTGTGATAACGAAAGACATTATATATTGTGATAACGAAAGACATTTTTTTCACATTGAACCCTACTTTTTTTTTTCAATAAAAGAATTTCACAAAATTATATTAAATATAATTTTTAAATCATCGTCTGAGAATATAAATGGTTGACCAGGACGAACAAAAGGGTTTGTTCAAAAACTTTCCCCAAACATAACGGGGAAAACAAAAGCCCTGACTACTCAATCCTTCAGCGAAATTGAGAACATAAACCTTTCACATTGAAAGTATTCATCACGAAATGGGGCGATACTAAAAAACAAATACCGAGGTCCCTTGCCAAGAAGGAAATATCAAACCCTGAAAAATGGGACGGATGGATTTAAAAAATGTCCTCACTGAGAGTGTGCCATGCTTTCTCTCCATCCCAAGTGAAGTATGTCATCCTCCCTTTTACTATTGTTAGAGCTAGCTTTGACATCTGATCGGCCACTCTATTTGATTCTCTAAATATATGATGAAAATGGAGACTTTGGAAGGTTGGAATCAATTCTTTAATGTGGCGTTTCCAAGCTTCAAAGTTGACTACTTGAAGCCTCCCTTTCTAATCCAGCCAATCTATTATGACCTTCGAATCCCCCATTATTTGAATAAAATGTAGGTCCAACAGCTTGGCGAGAGTAAGAGTACCCCAAGCTCCTAGTAATTCCGCTTTTGTGTTTGATCCCTCGCCACAATTTAAAAACCAGCGATAGACTGAGGAATTTGTGCACAAAATAGTACCTCTCACGCCACAGTTAGATCCTCCAGCGATTGCAACTCCATCGAAATAAGCAACTGAGTAGCTTGCTTTTATCATTATAGGTTTATGTCTAAGTGTAGGAGATATCTGAGTTGGATTAGTGACATTTAGTGCTCCAAGAACCTTAGAGGTGACGGCCCAAGCCGAGGGCGAATGTCCTTCAAATAGAGTTTTGTTGCGTTCTTTCCATATGAACCAGCAAATTAAGACCGGAACACGCTTAGGAGCTTGACTATTCAATAACCAGTTGTTCAGGAAATCATTCAGGGAGGTACCGGCCCACTGAAAAATGAAACTTAATGCATGTGCACATTTCGCCCACGCAGACCGAGTGAATACGCAATCGATGAGCAGGTGATTTAAGTCTTCCGCCTTATGGTTGCATAAACAACAGACACTCGACGATCCATCCAACCTCTCCTTTGCAGTTGATCCCACGTTAATATTTTATTTTGCAAAGTAAGCCAGAAAAATAGGATAATCTTAAGGGGTAATGGCCATTTCCATAAATATTTCTCCCAGTCGTTGCACGCAGGAATCTCTTGCAAAGAAAAAATCGCTTCGTAGATGCTTTTGACTGATAAGTCGCCTTTGTTATCAACACCCGACCAGACAAGAGTGTCGTGTTCATTTGCCTGGAGTGTTATGTCAGCGCCTTTCAGATCCCTGGTGTAATTGTTCCAATCATCTAATAGTATCCTTGTTAAGCCCAGGTCTGATTTTGATTTAAATGGTTAATAGTCTCATTTAAGAGGACAGATTTTTCACCCAAATCCAGAATCTTGTCCCTCCCTACTAAAATCAAAGATCCTACTCCTGGTGTCCAACTAATCCAATGGAGAATAATAGGAATGGTGTGCACCAGGCTCGACCAAATCCTTGAAGCGAAATTAGTTTCATGAGATGGCTTCCTAAGCCAGTTGATGAGAGAAGTATTCTGCAAATATTTGCTCATCACAACTCGGTGCCAGATACTGTCATGGTTTATTAATCTCCACATTGTATTTGTATTTAAGGCTTTATTGAAAAATTGGAGGTTTTGAAAACCCCAGCCCCCCAACTTTTTCGGTCTGGATAAAGTTTCCCACCTGCAAAGGTGATAGTGTTGGGATTCAGAATGACCACTCCACAAAAATTGGAACATCACTTTCTTGATACTACTCAAACTGAAAGAGGCAGAGCCTCCATTGACATCCAGAAAGTTGGTTGGGCTTCTAAAACAGCTTTAACCAAAATGTATCTTCCACCCAATGATAGCCAACGATTGCACCATAAGCCAACCTTCTTTAATAGCTTCGCAATTAGCCAATCCCAATCACTTGCGCATTGCGCTCCTGTCTTCGGATTGTAACCTAAGTATCTAAAACTGTCAGAGAGAGGACTGAAGAAGAAAGGGAGAAAGGATTTGAAAGGATCCAACTCAGTCTCTATGATTCCTTCAAATAGAATAGACATCTTCTGTTGGTTCAAAGACAAACCCGAAGCTTTGCAGAATAGACCAAGTAGCCTTACTATCTCAATCCATTCACTGGCAGAGGCATTTGACATAATAATTACATCGTCCACAAATAGGATATGTAAAATATTAATCATCCTCGAAACTTTTATACCAGACACTGCTCCTCTCGCCAAACTGTCTTTCAGCAATAAAATGAGGACTTTCATCACCAAAATGAAGAGCAACAGTGACAGTCGGCACCTTTGTTGAACCCCCATGCCACTCCTGAAGAAATCCATAGCCTCTACGTTTATTAAAACTGCAAAGGAGGCAGAAGTTATGCAAGACAGTATCCAATTTGTCAACTCTAGGCCTGCTCCAATTTTTAGAAGGATCAACCTCAAAAAAACCATGTCAATACTATCATACGCTTTCTTGAGATCTAGTTTTAACACCAATGCTTTCAAATTTTTCTTCTTTATGTTTTGCAAGCTCTCATGAATTGTACCAATGGCATCTTGAATGCACCTACCCTTTAAAAACCCCATATGTTCCATGGAGAGTGTCCTCGATAGGAAGGGTTTTATCCAATTGGCAATAATTTTTGAGATTATTTTATAGCATAGGTTACATAGAGAAATAGGATGGAAATCGTCGAAGGTGGAAGGCTTATTTATCTTTGGGATCAATGTCAGGAAATTTGAGTTTAAGCCTCCCGCAATAGCTCCAAAGCTTTGGATTCTTCCACCATGGCAAGGACATCTTCGCCTACAAGATCAAAGAAGGAAATAAATAGTTCGGTTGTCCAGCCGTCTGGACCCAGACTTTTTTCTTTTTGAAACAGGAATAGGACCTCTTTTACTTCCTCCAAAGTAACCTGTTGAACCAAAGACTTTGCCTCCTCCTCAGTAAATATATGTGGATAGTATTCTAAAATCTGGCATTGATCTGTTAGATTCAGCACGGTTTGCTCTTTATAACAGTCCTTAAAGTAGTTGACCGCAGCTTCCTTTATAGAGTTATGATCGCTGATAGTTTGCCCATTGGTGTTATCAATTTGCCATATGTGTTTTTTGACTCTATTGTAACTGGCATAGTTATGGAAATATTTTGAGTTTTTATCACCATTGTCTAGCCACACCCTACTACTCAATCGCCATTGATCCTCTTCTTCTCTTAAAATCCCATTTCTAGTATTTTCTAATTGCCAAAGTTGTAAGGAAACTGAAAGATCAGACGGGTCATCACTTAAATTAAGAATTAAAACTTTCATATCTTTTTCCAAAGCAATCAACTTTCCCTTTCTTCTTTTCAGTAATTCTTTGTGCCAAGATTTTGTACGTAATTTAAGTTCCTTAAGTTTCCACAAAATCCTTTTTTATTTACCTCTTTCAATCAAAAAGATCGGCTCATTCCACAATTTAAAGATGATATTCCCGAAATCCGGGTCCTTAATCCACTGCGGGTTAAATTTAATGGGATATGTTTTATAAATAGGAGGTAAGTCTAACTGCAGCAATACAAGCGCATGGTCTGAAATGAATGGGAATTCAACCCACGATCAATAAAGTCTCGTATCATGTAAAATATCTTCTGCAACCATGAATCTATCAAGCCTCCTCGCAACCGAGTCATGACCGGTGCATCCATTTCTCCAGGTCGACACCAGCTTGTCGGGTTTAATGTCAATCAAATTGTAAGAAGAGAAGATCGACCTATAGAAATCCTCTGTGAGATCAGACCTAGGAAGCCCCCCCCCATTTTCATTAGCTGAGAGAATAATGTTTAAATCTCCAACCACAATAAGATTTTTGATGGCTAGAATACCGCTATCACCCAGTGCTTTCCAAAACTGTTTCCTATCCTTACAGGGACCATAGATATTCAGTAGAGCTAACTCCCTATTTTGGACTAAACTCTTTCTAGTTAATAAAACACCACCCACTGTGAGATAAGAATCAAATGCAAAAAGTAAAGGGTCCCAAGCAACTAAGAGACCTCAAGAGGTACCTATAGAGCTGACAACACTCGAAAACCAAATCGGACGGAAAAGATGGATAAAATCTCTGGCTCTCTGCTCATTAACCAAGGTCTCTTGAAGGAGAATAATAACGGGATGAATGTGATCCAACAATCGGCGAAACGAGGCAACTTTGAGGGTGCCTCCTGTCCCTCTAAGATTTAAGGATAAAACTAACATTATTTGGCCCTCGCAAGGGCTTTCAATGCTCTAAGAGGCCCAGTGTAAGTGTTGGAATGCACAGACTCAGCAGGAAGTGTAGAGGTTTGTGCCAACTTATTTCTACTACTTTGAGTTTTAAGGGGTGAAAGTTCCATACCTAGTCCCCTTGACCAGGCAAAATATTTTCCATTCCTTATCGGGGACCGTTTTGAAGAGGAAGCCTCCATCTGCAGTGTAACTATATCCTTTCCTCTATATGTAGATAACTTAACAGCATCAGTGTTATCCTTTAAGGTATCAAGGACTTGACAACTAGGTTGATTGAAGAGTCACCCTCCTTGGTTTCTCTTAATCCAGGTCCTCTCGTTGAGTCTCTAATGTTTGTTGAGGGAAGAGGATGAGTATCAGGAAGTACCGACAAGTTAAGACCCAATGGGGATGGGAGGAAATCTAACCCTACAGGGAGGCAGGATAAAACAACAGGTGGAGCAAAGGAGGGGTTGGTATGAACCTGTGAAGACAAAATGATCCCCTCTGTAGTGTCTCGTATTGCTTCTGTAGGATTTTTAAGAACGCCAACAGAGTCTGTCGCACTCGGAGGAACCTTTGAGGAGGATAAAGGCCATCCTGAAATTTTGAAATCATTTCTTTCCAATAGAAATAAAGAAGAATATCATGCTGGACAAAAAAGATTCAACTTACTTAAGAAGGTAGAGGAGTCGCTCAAAGGGAATCTTGTCCAGTTTCATAATGGACAGGTGCCTCCCCCAATGAGTCTTCTTCTTGCATATACTCTGGAGGATCTTCATGAAGTAGTGATTATTCATATTTTTCTATAGTGTCCATTCCAGTGTAGTCTCGACGGAGGTGACCAGTACAACGACACAAACTGCATCTGAATGGAATACCTTGATAGTCTAACCTCCGTTTGATGTGTTGGTCTCTCTAGTCAATGTCTAGGAGCTCCGGAAGTCCATCATGTATATCGATCTCCACGAGTATCCTTCCAACTTTTCTTGTTGGGTTTGTCAATGTCGCCTCATCTAGTGAGATAAAACGACCCAGAGCATCACCTATATCCTTCAATGAACCCTTGTTCCATAGGTGAATGGGGAGACCTGGTAGAAGAACCCACAGGTGTCTTCGTTGAAAATATTATGTCTGAGGGTCAAAATCCACCCTCCAGCACTTCAACATTAAACTACTTCTTCCCAGGATCCAGAATTTATTCAGTAACAAGGATGCATCTTCTGGAGACTTGCAAATAAAGCCTAACCAACCCTTGGTAAGATAGAGGACCTCCGGGACATAACAAGTATCGATTTCCAGCTACCCACCACCCCAATCGACCTATTTTCCAGATAGGAATATGATAATCTCCCAACAAGACCATAGAGGGCCAGCCTACAAGTCTCTTCAAGAGCTACATCTACCCCCAACACCATTCTTCGGACTCTCTTATTTTCCTTCCAAGCCTTCTTACGAACACCGGTATGAGTAAGTATGGGAGTAAGCCTTTGTCTGCCTACAAAGGTTTCTTTCTCATCCAAGATCGGAAATATTGAACCCTTTGAGCCGCTCTTAAATGAAGCAGAAAGTGGACCTACAACGAAGCCTTCCAATCCGATTTTAACTGGGGAGGAAAGCGTTAAACTCAAGCAAACTGGAGAAGCATAATGATTATGATTAAGGAGGCCAGTAGAGTTATGAGGCAGTGAAAGGTGTGGATCTGTGCCCGAACGTAAACCCAAAACACCCAAATCATTGAAAAGACCCCCCCTTAGCCAAGCAGCCTCGTCTTCAGGATTCATGAGTTCCATGACGTCTTCTAAAATTTCATTATTTGTGACTGTGGCCATCTAGTCAAAACCTCTATAGCTAAGGAGTTGAAACCTCTGTGAAAACGGTAAGTCTAAGGACCAGTTTCCAAAAAGACAAAGGATAGTTGGGCCTAGAGTCAGTGGAGACAGTAAAACAGGAGATAAAACTCAGAGAGAAAAACAACAAATCGAACGAGGTGGTATAGGCAAAGAGTGAGTTCCTCAGAATGAGAAACCTACCAATAAAAACTCAAGAGATAGACCTTGAAAAAAGGAAATGTTCTATTACAGGTCCCTCCATTTCTAAAAAAACGTGAACCGCCATTAAAAGTTCCAGGGCCATTGCTCCATTCTTGAAGCCTACTTCAACTTGGGAAAACCAAGTGATGTTGGTGCCATGACATAAAGAGAACAAGAGTAAGCATATAAATATAATAATTATACTTAAGTGTAGTTTAGAAAACTATATTATATATTGTGATAACTAAAGACTTTTTTGATATATATATTTTTTAATGTTTTTCATTTGAATATTTTTTTAATATATGTAATTATATTTGTATTTACTTTTAAGAGTTAGTTTAATTGATTTGACTCGTCAAACCAAAGTTATAATGGTCAAAGAGGTGACAAGGTATAATCCAAGGGAAATCATGTCTGATAGAGAACTTTTCTTAACCACTCTCCAGAATCTTCCAAAAATAATGGGAACCTTTCATTCAAAGTATCAATGGAAGAGAATCGCTACCCACCTTTGACCGACTATGGACAGATTTCACTCAAGAAGAACTTAGACTTAGAAATAGAGGAGTGGAATATTCTTCAGAAGAAAATCATGCTCTTGCACTTCTGTTAGCGATATTTCTTGTAAAGGGGGGCTAGAACGCAAAAGAATGGGTTAAAACCCACTTGTCCAAAGTTTCGGATGATAATGCGCCCAGGGTAAGTCACGAGCAGGTCCGGGCGGTCCAGATTTGCGCGCCCAGATCGACGACGCATATTGGATTCCAGACCCCCCTTGCCTTTCTACCTTTAAGCGGGGGGGGGGGTCCGAAATCGAGGGCGCACCTCTCCGACGGCCCAGATTAGCGCGCCCGGATCAACGACGATGAAAGCAATTCCGGACCCCCCCCGCCTTTCTACCTTTAAGCGGAGGGGGGGGGTCCGGAATCGTGGATGCAGTTTTCCGACGGCCATGATCGCGGAGCTCGGATCAACGGCTTAGGTGTGGCCCCGACCTTCTCAGCTGCCTTGTCTTTAACCCGTGTGGGCCCCTTTTTTCCGTCATGACATCTCCCTGTCCGTTTTTCCCTTGCCGCCATGTGTCACCATTCACCCCTCTCTCACGCTTCCATATGGCCTTTTCCTCGTCTCATCACCCATTTACCACCCGCCACGTATCCCTTTCCCTCCATGTCAGTCTCTCACTACATTAAGACTGCCACGTCTATTCTCCTGCCGCCTCTGATCGCCTCTCATCGCTCTTGCTTCGTCCTTGCAGTTGTGGCCCCGTCATTCCATAGCCTTACCCCACTTCCCGTGTTGGCCTCCATACCCGTCCTTCAAGCTATTCGGTTATTCCAGGTGGCAGCACGAGGATTTTTCCATGTCCCAAAATGTTGAGTTGGTCGGGTCGTCTTCAATCCCAATAAGCAGTTATTGAAGCAGTTGGTGGTGGTTAGACATCGTCTCTGCCATAATGGGGACGTCCTGCAATGAATTAAAGGTACGTCGAATCGCCAAAGAAACTGTCAGAAGATCGATCGCGTCTGCCATAAGTTGCACGACCATCTGAAGATTGCAGCTCCGTGTTGTCAGAAGCCATGCAGACGCAAAGCTTTCAATGCTACGTCTTGATTTTTTTGTTGTTGTTAGTTTGAGTATATGAAGGCGTTTTCGCCATTTTTGTATCTATCGATGGTAGAGCTAAGCTCCCGACTGTAGAGTTTTCATGACCACTCCGGATTCCTGGTTATGTATCTGTGTTTGACACTTCTTGGTTTATGACAAACAGTTCCCCCTTTTTCCATCTCTGTTTTCGTCTTATGCTGGGGAGTTCATGATCGAATGATTCGCTTGAATTAATACAGTTATGTTATGGTAAATGATTTATTGTTGCATTGTTGTTTCTCCGGTTTCCTGTGTTTGGAAATAAGAAGATCTTGTTTTCAGATGCCTGCTTTCATTGTCTGATAGAAGCTTGATGCCTATAGCAGATCCTTGCACCCTTCTCATGAAGTCTTCCGTCTACTCACCCTTATTACAACTCACTGTTTGAAGTTTATCAAGACCTCACTCGTTTGTGCATGCCTGGCCCAGTTTCTGGGTTGAGGCGACTGTTCTGAGTTGGCTTCCTTTTGATCACCCCTTCCAAACAAATCGTGACATTAAACTGATGGGCATCGGGCTCTTCTCCTGCAAGCAATCTAGGAGTGACTTCCGGCGCCAACATTTCTGGCGCCGTTGCCGGGGACGATGTTGAATATTTTCCTTGGGATTGAACGACAAAGATTAGACTGATTCTGAAGGTGCATCAGATATCAGAACTTGAAGATTGCTACTGTGCACCTGGCGACTCCACTGTGACGACTCCGCTGGGGAGAACCTGTTCTATCAACTGTGGCTTCGAGAGGCAGACACACGAGGTCTAATCCACACTTGCCTTTAGCTACACCAGGAGCTGACTCGGAAGTGGTGTGCAGAAAGGGAAAGAGCTCTGCGAAAGAAGTTTCCATCGCCGAAACAGGTAATGCGCCTTCCCCCTCTGTAAGAACTCCATTGTCTTATTCTCAGCTTCCTAGTCGTCCTTCCTCTGAGGTTTCCCATTTTCTGAATTTCGGGAGTGTTCCTGCTGAGTTTTCTCCTCCTGGTCTAGCATTAGAGGGAGAGATCCTTGTCACTCCCCCTTCCCTGGAAGCTGTGCCTCCACACAATCCTCAGGCCTCAGAAGATTTCACTACTCCTCCTTTTATTACTACTGCTGCACAGAGAGAAATATCTACACATTCGGGTCCCTTAGACCTCTCTATGTTTTTCCCGTCGTCCCCTTTGAGGATCTATTTTCCTACGTCTCATGTCCATACTCCTTCTCCTCCAAGTTCTCCTCTACCTACTATCCCTATGGCTGGTGCTAATCCCCCTCCGAATAGAATGGATGCCATAGTCGCTTCCAGGTATGCTCCTTTAGTCCTACCCCATCCTATGAATCTTCTCCCTGCTGGAGACTACTTAAAGTACATGCCCAAGTTCAGTGGGGAGGGAGACATAACTGCTGAAGAGAACTTGGCTACTTTTTACAGTTATGCATATAACCTCAATATTGAGAATGAAGATGTCTGGATGAGAGTCTTTTTCCAGAGTTTGGATGGTGAGGTTAGAAAGTGGTTTAGGGGACTGGCTCCTGGATCTATTACTGGCATTGAAGCCTTGGATAACGTTTTCATGAGGCAGTGGGGAGACAACAAATATTATATGTATTACATGACAGAGTTTGGGTCTCTGAGGAAGATGGAAGGAGATTTGGTCTCTGACTTCTCCAAAAGATTTAATAAGATGTATAAAAAGATTCCTGCAGAGATTAAACCCTCAGAGGCCTCTGCTCAAATTTCCTATGCTGCTGCATTTGACCCTGATTTCTGTCTCGTGTTAAGAGAAAGAAGAGCCACCTCTTTGGCTCAGATGCAAGATGCAACTATAGAAGTGGAATCCAATATATTGGCAGATGACAGATTGAGAAGCCAGGCCGACACCGACAGAAGAAAGGAGAAATCGGAAGCCTCAACTTCCGGCCCATCACTGCCCCACTCTCAAGTAAATGAGCTGACCCGAGTTATGAACCTCCTTAAAGAAGAAGTGGAGAGATTGAAGGTAGAAAGGAAGCAAATGTACAAGGGCCCTCAGAACATCGAAAATAAAGGAGGTTTCAGAAGGCCAAACAATTTCGCTCCTCCAATTATGCACAGAGAGAAGGACAGAGACAACCAGAGAATTCAGGCTCCCTTCCAGAACAATTTTGTAGCTGAGGAGCAAGAAGGGGAAGCAGAAGAGCCTGAGCCTAAAATACACAGTGTAGAAGTCACTCCCCCTTTCCCTCATCTGACCCGATCAGCATATTAAGAGTCTCTCATGGATGGTCAGCTGAATGAGTTGAGCAAAGGAGACAAAGCCAGTGGTGGTCGAGGCAGATATAGCCTGAGATCCGAAAAAAGGGCGGCAGTACCTGATGTTCCAGAGCAGTCCTCCAGAGCAGAACAGCCTGCTAATGAAGTAGTAGATAATCATAGAGGTAAGAAGGCCCAACCCCTCTCTCCCATTGTCCAAAGTCATGTTCCTGAAATTAGAGAAAATCCAAAGCTTACATCTTCTTTCAATTTCGAACATGAGATTCAAAGGATCAGAATTCCTGTGCCACTCACTGAGTTAATTAAACATGGGGAATTCAAAAAATGTTTCTCTGAGCTGCTAAAGTCCGAAGCCTCATACCCTCTCACAGACTCCATAAACCTCCAAGATGAAAGACCTGCAGTTATCCTAGGTCCCATGGTAGAAGACAGAGATGATTCATCCCCTCCCTTCTACACATCCCTGAACATACATGACAAAGTGCTTCATAATTGCCTTATGGACTCAGGGGTCTCCCACAACCTCATGCCTAAAGCCGTCATGGAAGATCTAGGATTAGAAGTCACCAGAGCCTATCATGACCTCTATTCCTTTGACTCCAAGAGGGTACAATGTTTGGGAGTCATCAAAGACTTGGTAGTCTCTTTGTTTCAGCTACCCATGAAGAGCATGGTCATGGATATTGTGGTAGCTGATGTTCCCCCCAAGTTTGGCATGTTGTTGTCAAGAACTTGGATTAAGAGACTGGGGGGAACCCTGCAGATGGATCTTACATATGCCACCATTCCAGTGTTTGGAGGGGAACATAGGAGATTATACAGAGAAGCCCATCTAGCCTACATTGTCAGTGACGAAGCAAACCCCACTAATCATCCCATCTATGTATTGGACATTGACTTAGGGTCTAGCTTGTTGCAGGTCACTGAGACTCCCGAGGCCCCTTTGCAGATCAGAAAGAAGTCCATTCTTAATCAGGAGACACCTCCTCCAACCACCTATGTTTGGAAGATGTTCTTTGATGGAGCTTCCTCCAGTATGGGTGCAGGTGCCGAGATAGTGTTCGTGTCCCCTTGTCATGAGACCATCTCTCTGTCATACAGGCTGGAATTTGAAGTCACTAACAATGTGGCAAAGTATGAAGCTCTAGTTCTGGGATTGAGAGCTGCGAAAGAAATGGAAATCAGAGAGATAGTTGTGTTCGGGGATGCAGAGTTGATTGTCCAGCAGGTAAAAAACGTTTATCAGACCAAGCATCCTCGACTCAGGAACTACAGGAACGAGGTATGGGACCTTGTGAATAATTTTTTCCTGGCCTTTAACATCTCTTTCATTCCAAGGGAAGAAAACGCCCTAGCCGACTGTTTAGCTTTCACAGCTAGTCTGCTTGAAGTTCCTGAGCTGCCCACTGTCAGGTCCGACATTGAAATAAAGTACAGACCCTCTGTACCAGACAATGTCAAGCATTGGAAGGTATTTGAGGATGATCAAGAGATCGAAAAGTTTCTTCAATTCGTTGATAGCTTTTCTGCATTGCACATAGATGAGGACCCTGACATTGAGGAAGAACCTGATCATCACCCTGGGGAGTTGATGAATAAAATTGTTGACCATCAGATTATACAACTGTCGGGCAATCACATTCCAAAAGGACTCATCCCGCTAGAAAGGTTGTTTGATGGAAATGATGTGGCAGTAAAGGGGAGAGTTCCTGGTGATGATGTTGATACAGCTGATTGCAACATAGGCACACCAGAGGAGCCCAAGATGGTCAAACTGTCAAAGAGTCTGACCGAGGAGCAGAG
>ML783948.1:0-25703 GCA_009831015.1 Picea engelmannii | reverse complement strand
CCGGAATCGTGGATGCAGTTTTTCGACGGCCATGATCGCGGAGCTCGGATCAACGGCTTAGGCGCGGCCCCGACCTTCTCAGCTGCCTTGTCTTTAACCCGTGTGGGCCCCTTTTTTCCGTCATGACATCTCCCTGTCCATTTTTCCATTGCCTCCATGTGTCACCATTCACCCCTCTCTCACGCTTCCATATGGCCTTTTCCTCGTCTCATCACCCATTTACCACCCGCCATGTATCCCTTTCCCTCCATGTCAGTCTCTCACTACATTAAGACTGCCACGTCTATTCTCCCGCCACCTCTGATCGCCTCTCATCGTTCTTGCTTCGTCCTTGTAGTTGTGGCCCCGTCATTCCGTAGCCTTACCCCACTTCCCGTGTTGGCCTCCATACCCGTCCTTCAAGCTATTCGGTTATTCCAGGTGGCAGCACGAGGAGTTTTCCATGTCCCAAAATGCTGAGTTGGTCAGGTCGCCTTCAATCCCAAGAAGCAGTTATTGAAGCAGTTGGTGGTGATTAGACATCGTCTCTGCCATAATGGGGACGTCCTGCAATGAATTAAAGGTACGTCGAATCGCCGAAGAAACTGTCAGAAGATCGATCGCGTCTGCCATAAGTTGCACGACCATCCGAAGATTGCAGCTCCATGTTGTCAGAAGCCATGCAGACGCAAAGCTTTCAATGCTACGTATCGATTTTGTTGTTGTTGTTAGTTTGAGTATATGAAGGCGTTTTCTCCATTTTTGTATCTATCGATGGTAGAGCTAAGCTCCCGACTGTAGAGTTTTCATGACCACTCTGGATTCCTGGTTATGTATCTGTGTTTGAGACTTCTTGGTTTATGACAAACAGTTCCCCCTTTTTCCATATCTGTTTTTGTCTTATGCTGGGGAGTTCATGATCGAATGATTCGCTTGAATTAATACAGTTATGTTATGGTAAATGATTTATTGTTGCACTGTTGTTTCTCCGGTTTCCTGTGTTTGGAAATAAGAAGATCTTGTTTTCAGATGCATGCTTTCATCGTCTGATAGAAGCTTGATGCCTATAGCAGATCCCTGCACCCTTCTCATGAAGTCTTCCGTATACTCACCCTTATTACAACTCATTGTTTGAAGTTTATCAAGACCTCACTCGTTTGTGCATGCCTGGCCCAGTTTCTGGGTTGAGACGACTGTTCTGAGTTGGCTTCCATTTGATCACCCCTTCCAAACAAATCGTGACATTAAACTGATGGGCGTCAAGCTCTGCTCCTGCAAGCAATCCAGGAGTGACTTCCAGCGCCAACAACTTCATACAAAGAAGGGAGGAAAATTCAAAAGAAATTGCAAGAAAACATTTAAAGGTGAAAAGTCTTCATCCAATCTAGGTTATCAAAGAAGAGATGTTTCATAAATTCAATGCTTCAGATGTGACAAGTATGGACACATTGCAAGAAACTGTCCAACCAGGAAATAGGGAAGACAATATGCTTCCACCGCTGACGTTGATCCAGATCCACCTCAAGAGAGTGAAGAGAAGAGAGAGGAGAATTAATTCCTCTAAAAGGACATGACTACAAACTAGGTAAATCATTTGATCTCTAATTTTATAGTTTATTGCATTTTTCAAATAAATGGACATTATTCCTAGTACAATAGCTCTCAAAGAATTGGACCATTATCCTTGGTACGGGAGTCCAAACCATATTTAAATTGTTCATTATACAAAGAACAAGCAGAAACGTTGTCCTTGAAGAAGAAATGGCCTTTCAAAGATCCAGATAATCTCAAATGGAGATTGACAGTAAGATAAAGACCTTCTCCCCCTTCAGCAGTTCAAAGGGAGACATACCTTATTTCAATTAATCCAGTTGTTCCAGTTGATATATTCATAGATATCGCAGTAGGACGTAAAAGGCCTACATAGACTCACTCTGCAAAGAGGCAGAAAAACATACAAGCCTCTCAAGGCACATCCCGAGAAATAAAAAGAGATTTTTGAGCTATCCTTTAGTCATGAGCCATTTCATTGATGATGATCCTCCTTGTCTAAGAAAAGCTACAAGAGAACAGGTATGGAAAGATCCCATAACAAAAGAATACCAATATGTCTTAAAAGAATGATGTATAAGATATTTTTCAGAGACCAGAAGGGAAGCCCGTAATGACTTCCAAGTGGATCTATAAAATCAAGCATGTAGCTAATAGAAGTGTCGAAAAATACAAAGCAAGATCTATAGCTAGAGGTTTCTCACAAACAGAGGGAGTTGTCTATGATGAGACACTTGATCCAGTAAGCCCGATACACTTCCATCTGTACTACCATCCATGAGTTGGAAACTATATCAGACGGATGGATTATTGATAAGTTTGGGTTTTAGCAAGAGTGGTGTTGATCCAAACCTATATTATTACAGAGTTGGTGACGAGAGCTTGATTTTGATGACTTTTTCAGAAATCCTTGTCGTTGGATACAAGAAAGATTTGACTTCTGATTTCGAGATGAAGGATATGAGTATGATGCACCACTTCTTGGAACAAGAAGTATGACAGAGGACCGATGATATTTTCTTAATTCAAGGAAAACATACATTGAGAATATTAAAGAAGTTTAGTATGATAGAATGCAAAACCACCGTGAAGGATTTGAAGAAAATGAATGATGATGATTTAGACGAGATTGATCCACAACTGATTGGATCATTGATGTATATGGTTAACACCAGGCCTGATTCATGCTATGGAGTGAATGTTCTTAGTCAATCCGTGAGTCAGTAGAGACAGACTCATTAGATAGTAGTAAAGCATGTATTGAGATATATACGAGGCATAGTTGGATATGACCTGAGATATGCCTCAAGTGTGAACTTGAGTTTGCACGATATGTCGATACATATTGAGCAAAGAGTACAGTGGACCGGAACAAGACATCCGGTTGTTGTATTACCGTGAAGTTTTCCATGGTTTCCTAATGCAACATGAAACAAAACTTTGTGGCCTTGAGTACCATAGAGGCAGAGTATATAACAATAAGTGTGTGAAACAATGTGGCCTCACAAGCTTCTGACAGATTTACTTAACCATGAGATGGATCCTATGATGATAACCAAGAGTCGTGTGTAAGTCTCCTTAAGAACCCATTGTTTCTTAATGGATCGAAACACGATGAGATGAAATATCCTTATATCAGAGATATGATGCAAAAGAAAAATCGTACACATGCAGTATCTTCCTACACATGAGCAGATTACAGACATCTGCACCAGACTGACTTGGTGAAAAATGCCTTCCTAATTGAGAGGGAGTATTTATGACTCCATCCAAAATAAAAATTCAAAGAACATCCATGTGAGACTTGGAATGATGAATAATGCCTCCCTAGCTGAGAGGGAGTGTTGATGATTGCAGCTATGTGAGACATTCTCCAGCTTGCAAACCTGTGAGGTGTGGATCATTGCAGCTAAGTGAGTCTTTTTCTCAGTTTACAAACCTGAGAGAAATCCCCAAAGAAGGGTACGCGGTTCCTTCCTGAGACAGAGATAGAAACGTAGAGATGACCTCCTCCATTCAGATAGTTGAAAATAACTCAAGATGAGTATCCAATGGGAAAGGTGATCTGTTGAGTTAGACGTGTTTGTGGATGAGCACAAGGTGAACGTGTGAAATCCAAAAGTGTTGGGTGCATCGTCATGTGAATAGAAATGAAGATGATGTATTAGCCTCCTCTGAGCAGAGGAGTTGACGAGAAGACTCCAGATGATTCTCCTGTGTGAGGCGGTGGGAAAGAAGATCTGTAGAGTGGACGTGTCTGTGGACGAGCACAAGTGAATGTGTGAAGATCTTCTTCTTCTGTGTAATGCAATGAACTAGATGTGCCCCTAGTTGATGAGCACTAGTGGGTGTATCATATCCTTTGATATATATATTTTTCAAGAGTCAGACCTTCTTGTAACCCTAATTGTTATGTAAAGGGTACAGGTCGGCCCCACCTTAATGTGATAAATAATAAATGTAAAATATAATTAATCTGGTCAATATTAATTATAATGATAATAATAATAATAATAATAATAATAATGAATTATAATGTGACTTAGAGAGGTCCACCCTATTGATCCAATAGACACTTATGTTGATAGGACAAGTCTAATATAAGTAAGGGAAGATTCCCCATTGTGGAATCATATCTTTTATGTGAGTTTGGAAATTTCAGCAAGTACACTTCTTTGGGAAAAGGTGCGCACCTCTTTTGGGCGCTAGAGTTCTAGGGTTTTAAGCACCCTCTTGTGTGCTAAGGTATTTCTTGGTGGTGAAGGTCTTTCTCTTGAAGAATATAGCAAAGGATTTGGCTAGTTTTTCTTCCCTTGTTGAGAAGGGTTTCCCAGGATACATTTTGTGTTCTTGTGCATGGTGCTTCTTCTTGTGATCTTGTTTGTTGCAACATTTATGATTATGGTTAAATGATAAAATGGAATAAACTTCATGATTAACCTAACACATTCAAAAATCAACAAATGTTCCATCCTTTTTCTTCACAAATAATATTGGGGCACCCCAAGGTGACACACTTGGGTGTATATACCCCTTCTTCATAATCTTTTCAAGTTTCATTTGCAATTCCTTCAATTCTGGTGCACTCATCCTGTAAGGGGTCTTGGATACTGGGGTTTCTCCAGGCATCAAATTGATGGAGAAATCAATGTCTCTTTTAGGGGGTAATCCTAGTATTTCTTTAAATACATCTTCAAACTTTTTTAGGACTACATAATCTTCAATATTTGACACCTTATCTTTAGGTGTCTCTTCCATATTTGCTACAAATATTTGACACCATTTTCTGTAACTTTTCTTCAGCTGCAATGCTTAAATTTATTTGATGTTTATTGCCCTGGGAATTCCTTGTATTGTCCTTAGGTTCCCTTTCTCATCCAAGAAAGTAAATGCCTTATTATAACAGTCTAGGATAGCATGGTGTTGGTCCAACCAATCAATACCAATTACGCACTCATAGGAACCTAAAGGTACGATGTTCAAATATTCCCTAGTGCTCATTCCATTCATGTCCATTGAACATGCCTTAACCATCTCCTTAATTTTTCTATTAGCTCCAGTAGCCAGCTGCACCAACCAAGATTTTCCAATCTTGCTTCTTAGCAAATGCAATATTTACACCATCTTAGGATCTATATAACTATGACAAGATCTTGAATCAATTAAAATAACAATGGTTTGGTTCTTGATCTTACCTTCCACTTCAATCATATGTGATTGAAACTTAGTTTGTTTGTTGTCCAGGGCTGCATAGATCCTAAATACATTTATTCCCATGTCTTCCATTGTATCAACTTGTTGTACATTGTGAATAGTCCTCACTTTTTCACCTCTATGAGGACAAACTCTATACATATGATCTCCCCCACAACCCCAACATTGAATAGGTGGATTCCTTGGTCTTTTTACCACTGTCTCAGTCATTTTGGGTTCTCTAGAAGTTGGTTGTCCCTGAGGATTATTTCTAAAGAATGGTGGCTTAGTCCCCTTCTTCCTCTCTTCCATATTGTTTTTCATCTTTTCTTCCCAAGATTTTTGGAAAGTTGGCCTTCATTTATGTTGATCATAAAGGAATTTAGCTCGCCTTATGGTCTCCTCCAACGTGTTGGGATCATCATATTGTATCTTGTCACTGATAAATGATGGTAGCCCACTCAAATACCTTTGAATCTTAACTGGCTCTTCCTTGATGAAAGAAACATACTTTAGCAATTCTAAAAACCTTCTTTCATATTCATATATGGTCATACTCTCAAGCTTGATTTCAAAGAACTCCTTCATTTTATTTTCATAGTATCTCTAGTCAAGTATTTATTTTGAAAATACCTTTTGAATTCCCTCCAAGTAACATTTTTCTCATCAATGTGTTGCACATGCAAAAATTGGTTCCACCACATGGATGCCTTTCCCTTGAGGTGATATATGGAAATTATTCCTTCTACATGTCAAGAGTAATTATGCAATTGAAAATACTTCCTCATTCCTAGCATCCATGTCTCTACATCCTCATCCTTCTTGTGCTCACCATCAAATGTAGGAAGCTTGATTTTGTTCATTTCTCCTTGTAACTCATCCACCCCAGACCTCCTCTTATGTTTCCTAACAGGGGATGGACTTGAACTACTAGGTGCTTTCCTATTGGAATGTCTTTGGGAGTGATGGTGATGTCTGCCAACACTTCATGTTCTTCTTCTCTCATCATGAGACCTATGACTTCCTGATTCGCTTGAGTCATTCTCCTTATCCATATTCTTTTCTATTATGTCCAAGCTTTACATTAACTTTATGTTGAATCCCTCTTGTTTCTCCTTGGATTTCATAAGCCTCTCATTATCATCTTTATAACTTTTGACATCCTTTTGCAAACTTGTAATGGTCTCTACCAAGTTCATGCTTTCTTCATTTCCTTCTCCATCTCCATTTGAATTTGTACCTTCATTACCCATATTGAAATGCATCCCTCTGATCTCATCTTATTGGTTCTAATACCCTTGTGTATCTTCCATGATTTTGAACTATGTGTTGATCGTGTTCTGATATAATTGTTGTTAACTTTGCAAAATGTGCAGCCAACAAAACTTGTTAGGCTAAATAATTTAACAAATTCATGAAATTATGTACAATTTTGGTTCAATAATGCATCTGAATTATTTCTTCTGATTTCCTGAAAAATTGACTGCCTAGATCAATTTTATGGGTGAATAGTTATATTCTACTATCCAAGACCTTTCCAACACCTGCTTCCATGCTCAATTATGAGTCTTGAGCATAAAGTTATGGTTATTTGAAAATTGTCCATTAATTCTTTTGCTCACACTTCAACTTGGTGCAAATTTGCGTTGTAATTATGCATTTTTGCACCTAATCCATTGGAGTTTCGGTAGGATCTCAATTGGGTTTCTTCATGTACATATTTTGGATATTTTATCAAAGTTTCACCTCTTTCTGGGTTATGGGATGCTAGTTACAGGCTACTGCAATTCTAAGCCAATTAGTGTTTTTGCTCTGGAATGCTACATGTACATTTTGTGCCATCTTAAACATTTTTAACATGCCCAGAAATTTAATTCAGCTACATGATTGTATTATATTGTTCAATATCTTTCCATAGATTTCTCTTGTGCCTCAATCTGATTCCGGAGTAGAAAGTTATGGCCCTTCGAACTTAGTTGGGTCTTAAAATTTACCCTCCACTTTTTGTCCTGTAACTTCCTCATAAAAGCTTCATTTGACGAATGGTTTACACCATAGAAATCTCTCTCTGGGGTATTTCATTTGATTTCAGAAACAAAATAGTACACAATTTTTTTGTGGTTTTTGAGTTGCTAAAATCGTTGTTTAGGGCCTCAAAAACGCGTTGCAAAAAGATGACCTTCAAACAGTGTAAAATGTCACAGAAATACATTGGTTTCTTGTTGTTGTAGACCATCCAAACGAATTCACGCACACAAATTTGAAAATGTACACCCATATTTAGCATGCGCAGCAACACCATAAGGTATCACATGCTCCGTACCTATAACCAATGTGGATCACTTCTCTATCGCGACAATATCTGGTGCGCACTACTTTTGTGTCGCGTGTCAATATCTGCCACGCACAATTTTGGTTCATGCACTAATACATGTTGCACACAATTTTTGTGTTAATATTTCACGCACATTGCACTCTACGTACCACACCATGCCAAATTTTAGTGCGCTCTCACTTCTCATCATTTATTAAACCATCACGTGGCAGGAATATTCAGCATGTATGCACTACATACCAACATTGTGAGTGCACCAACAAAGTTCATTTGCGCTCTGCCAATACTTAGTGGGCACACCACTCATGCCAATATTATGCATGTGCACACAGCGCGTGACAATATTACACATGTGCCACCCAATCTACGCACTATTATTTTTTCGCGCTTCACTAGATTTACTCCGCGCATTGCCAAATTTAAGTGCACACACCCGCACACTGTTATTTTTCGCACATCACCAATTCTACATCGTGCAACACAAAATTTAAGTGTGCACACCTAGGCACCGTTATTTTTCATGCGTTACCAACTCTACACCGTGCAATGCCAAATTTAAGTGCACACACCCACACACCATTATTTTTCGCGTATTACCAACTTTGCACCTCGCAACGCCAAATTTAAGTGCACACACTCGCGCACAAATATTTTTTTGCGTATCTCAACTTGTACTCCGCAGCACCAAATTTTAGCGTGCACAGCCACGCATGCTTATTTTCCACACATCATAAGCTTTTCACTGCACATCATTCATTTTTAGTGTGCACCTTCATTTTTCTGTGCATTAATTCCTCGTGAATTCCACTGCAGAAATTGGGGCTTTTGCCAAAATTTTCCCAATCTTCACCATGGAAATTCTGCAACTATGAAATTTGTTCAATTTCACTCTGATAACACCAATTCAACCTCTGCAACAACAAATCGTTGTGGGTTGACATTCCTAGAACGAATTTTTCCCAAACTCAATTCACGAATTGAGAATTTTAATCAACTAATATCGCTCCTTATGTCATGGCTTCCCTATAACTTCAAATTCGACCAATTCCATGTATGAATTTGCTAGAACAGATATTAAATTAAGAATATCTCACCATTTGGTCAAATTTCTCAAATTTCCCATGAATTTAACAACAAAAATTGGGGCCTTTGTCCAATTCCATGCAATTGTTTTTTTTTTTTTTTTTTTACCATGGACGCACTGTAGCTTGAAATTTGGCCACTTCAAAATCAATTCTCTATGAAATTTCACTTCAATTCAACTTGATCAGCCCATCCAGGCTCAGTGTTGAAAACTGGAGCTTTGATACCATATTGTAGCATCCCCAACATCCTACTAAGCTATACCACAAAAAAAAATTGAACTGTATACAAAATTAAAACATATAGAAACTCTGCAAATACATAGATTCATACAGGATAATAATAAAAATACATGTGCAACACACACAGGAAAAACTCATAAAAATAAATACATAAATAATAATGCAGAACGTAATTTAACACACAATTGACACTTATCTTGGTAAAAATATCACCAACTGCGTGCAGACCTTCCATGTTCCTCCCATCCTTAGACCACACTACTCAAAACTCTCAGCAATGTGTCACCCTTGAGATGGGACTAAACTCCACCCGGGTAAAGGAATTCCTAACTAGGCTAATGTAACTCAAACAATAAGAAAAACTTTGTCATAGGCGCCAGCTCGAACTAACATCCTACAGTCCCTCATTCCCCACATGCATGTGCCACCCTAGGAAGTGTGCCCCTTCTCTACTCAACAGTCCCTTGGCTACCCCACTTCCTTTCCGGGGCTTCAATAACAGGTCAAACAAGGAGTCTCAGAGCCCTGTAGTTACAGTTTGGCACCTTCGGGAAATTAATTCCCAACAATTCTATCACCTAGAGATAATAGCTCATGGGCATGACAACCTGCTTCTTCAATCCAGATCCTAAGCTAACTAGGTACAGGAACAGGTACATGTACGGGTACAGGTATAGTGATAGGAAGGTACAGATGAAAACTGAAAGAGTGAGTGCATAATGATGGAATGATTGGAAAATAAACTAAGTCCAAACTATATATATGTATGTTCCCAACTTGACACTTGTCATGTTGAGAACTACTTTGTTCCACTTGTCCCCATCCTTAGAACTTAGGATAAAATAATTATTCATACTTTATACTTTAAGGAATATTAATATAATATTTTTGTTTGGCTTAAGCTCCCTAGCTTAGCCCATTATCCTTAACTTTTAGCCTATTTTCCCTAACTAGTGGAGTTTAGTCCTCCATACTCTTTTACATGGTTGGTCTACCGTAGTGATGTATTTTTAATTAATATTTGTGTGTGATTACATTTACATTTACATTACAGATATATTGTCATTTATGCATCCCGACTCACCAACCTCAAAACACAACATATACACAAAGGTTTTTTGGCCTCAAAATCGTGCGCACTTAAATTTGTTGTGCGCGATATCCTCGAATGTGCACACTTCATCATTTTAGAGCACAGTGCATATACACACTATACCATGAAAAGTACACACAAAATGATATCAAACATCTCACCAGCTTAAGTACATTTATATTTACATTTACATTGAGGTTCAACCTAAAAATATTACATAATATAAAACTAATATATAATACATGGATATGAGTTGAATTATATGTTATATTATATCATGTGATATGCCATGTATAATATAATACTTATGCTTATAGAAGCATAAGTCTTATATTATACATGCCATATCACATGATATAATATATTATATTATATCACGTCATCTATCACATGTATAATATAAAACTCACTTCCACTGGTAAATATAAACTCAACCTCTTTCAACAAAAAAAAAAAATAGTTTTTAAATTTAAATATAAAGTGATTGATGTACAAATGAATATGAGTACTTTATTTTATATATATTTAAAAGTAAAGTATTCTAAAGTATTTTAAGAGTATTTTATTTTATGGGTATATTTATATCATATTCAAAATTAATTTATGAGTTTTTTTCTAATTATGAGTATTTTTCTTAAAGCATTATTATAATTAATTATGGGTTTTCATCCACTATTTATAATGTGACAAATAATAATTTTTAACTCAAACAATGTTAATTCGTCTCCAGGGGATGATGTTATCCTCTAAAATGAGATCGGTTATTTTAAAGTTGATTTTGATAATACATGTTTTGTTTTGAGGCTTATTTTAGACCTCAAAATTTTCCAAATGGTCATGTCTTATCTTAGAGATTTATGTCAGTTTAGGCCAAAAAGTACTTCTAGTTGAGGTGGAGTTGGTGGGTAATGATGGGGTTGTAAGGAGGCCTGATCTCCAACAGTCCATGAACAATGTTGAAGTTGTCCATATAAAGTCAGAGGTGGTGGACTTGGGCATATTAGAAGCATCTAAGAAAGGTTGTGAGAGTAAGGTTTTAACGAATCGGTATATCCCTGAAACTGTCCCTAAGGTAAGTGAAAAGATCATAGGCTCATAGGGTGTTGAGGATGGGTTGGTAAAGAGAAGGAAGGAAGTCAAAATGTGTAAATCAAAGATTATAAGGTATGAAGCTAATATTGGGCCATGATGGAGCATGTGCAACTTTATCAAGTGACAACATTCGTAGGAAAAATGTATGGTAGACTTATGTCGGAAAAATCAATGAGCATATAGGTGAGAAAGGTATGGAAAAAACAACTTGGTTATGCTTCTATTTCCCTTTTACTAGCTAGGGTTGGATAAATTTTGTCTTTCAGAAAACAAATACAAATAAAACATCATGGACAGGAAATGACATTAGGATAGCTCCATTTTGTCCAAAAAAAATTGGACTCTTATATTTGATCCAATGAGAGAGAGGGTTGGCATTTAGTTGTTGTGGGTGAAGTTGCATTCTCTTCTATTGGAGTTGTGATGAGAGAGGGCCTCAACTTTGATAGCAAATAAGTTGGGTAGGATGTTGGATATAGATTAAAAAATACATCCACTTGATAGGACTTCTATCGCCAAGATTTGTGTGCAAATGACCCCAAGAGATGGGTTGCCTAAAGGTATAGATATCCATGTGGGGAATCATTCATATTGTCAAGATACAGATTATGTAAAGATCCATTTTAGGTGCTCTATATAGCATATGTATGGTCACCTTGGGCGAACATGCCCTAAAAAGGATATGCCTAACAAGGGTGAAAATGTAGAAGAGAGAACGGAGGACATGGAACATGCACATAGCCAATCAGAGGAAAACAATGGGAAGGTTTTTAATCCGTCTCTGTTGAAAGATAATTCAATCTCTAAGTACCCTCTTCAATTATTGTTAAAAAAAATATTTCAAGACATAGCTAGTTCCAAAGTACTAGCCTCTAGCCCCCAAAAAAATAGTAGTTAGGGGGCCTGAGTCAAAGCATAAAAGTAGAGTAGGAGGTATTCTCGGTGGTCATGTTGGCCCTTGGTTATGGAAGGAAGCGAATATCAAGGAAGAAAAGGTGAAATGCGAACTGCGTGGAAGACACAGTGACTGTTACTGGGTCAAAGTGAGAAAAATAGAAGAAAAGATGGAATGAAGCCCGAGAAAGCAAGTCGTTGGATGAGGAGATCGAGGATGATAGATCAACAAGGAACAAGGATCATGGAAAACTCAGCAAGTGGAAAAATATACTGTTAGATGCTTTGGAGCATCGTGCAAGAAGGAAGGAAAGTCAGGCTGGTAAATCCCTGAAAAACGCGGGTCAAGTTGACCTAGGGTTTAGACACCTAGGGTTTTGGTATCTAGGGTTTTGACACCTAGGTTTCGACCTAAGGATGTCAGTAGGTGATTGTAATGTATAAATAAGAGCCTATATGAGGGAAGAGGGTTGGTTGAGGTTCAAGTTACTCGATCTAGTTGTTGTTGGTATGTTGTGAGAGATTATTGTTGTGTGAGAGAGAAGTGCTAAGTGTGAGAGCCTTCTGGTATTGTAAGGTCTTCAGCTGGGTGCGAAGATCAACCCTGCAGCTGGGTGCACTGGGAGGGGAGAGAAAGAGAGGAGAAGAGAGAAGATCTGCTAGCTAAGAGAGAAGACAAGAATTGTATGCTTCATCTTGATATATTATAAAGCACAGTTCTGTGGACGTAACCCTAGAGAGGTTGAACTACGTATATCTGTCTTGTGTGTGTGATTGATGTTGTGCTATTTTTCCTTGATATATTGTTATTGCATTGTTGTGATAGATCTGATAGGTGTATGGAGTAGATCTAAGCTGATAAGTGATATATGCATGATGTATTGTTCTAGTATTAGATCCACTTGATATTCCCCTTGGTTGTAGACACTCTTGTCCTACAACCCCCCCATAGTTGCTTCGGGTGAGACTGCATCTGCTTTGCAGGTGTAGCCAAAAGGGCCAGTAGTTAGGGATTGTTGGTGCGCTCTTGGAGCTGAACCCTGGGTCTGCCCCTATGCCAACAAATGGTTCTGTTGTCAAGACCAGAATCTTCTTAAGGGAATGTCAAGGTGGTTCCCATCAAAGAAAGAGATTCAAAAGTGGATAGAGGATCAAGAAAAGGACTTCGTTGAAGCCCAGAACAAGAACCCTAATCTAAGTACAGAGGATTGGTTGGAGAGACATATTTTTACTAATATACATGAGATATTCTTTGGAGGAATCCATCGGGAACTATACGAGTGGTTAGCCAGGTTGGCAGATACCCAGTTTGAGGTCAAATATAGACCTCCTGTAGTTTGGACATCGGCGTTGATCAAGAAGGTCAAGAGAGTTGATAACATCATGTCAAGAGTAGTGGATCATTGGTTTGATAGCACCATTGTAGGCTACATCACCGAGTTTGTTGTTGACAGAGTAGAATCGTATAGCCAAGCCGAGAGATATTTTTTCAAGGAACCCAAACGAAAAATTTTACACTTTTTGAAGTTGAGAATCAAGATTTTGTTGCATGAGAAGAACATCTTGAAGATACAATAGATTGGTTGAATCTGAAAAGGCTAATTTTCAAAAATTTGGACAGCGACAACGACACAGAGGCTGGACATACACGCAGTGGGAAAGTGTTCAGAGAAGTTCATCTTGTGAACATGTTCAAGAAGAACTACAGGGATGAGGGTTTCTACAGTGGAGAAGAAGCAGATCTAACTGACAAAGATCCTTCAGAACCCGCTAGGGAAAAGGAAGAAGAAGCCAAAGAACTTCGTCGGGACGAGCCAGAAACTTCAGGAACTGCGCAGACTGTTGAAGTAAGTTCTATTATCCCTCCTGTTGATTCAGTAGTATTAATCAATCAGAGTAATCCAAGCCACCAGAGCATCCAAAGCACCGTCATTATTAGTCCACCACATACTCAGTCAGGGACCCTAGGAAGATCTATGGAAGATGAGATGAGACTCCATATCTTTAGGGGAGATGTATCTGAAGATCCTGACCAGCACTGGTTCCTATGTGAAGTCGTATGGAATATTAAGAATGTCACCGATGAAGCAGTGAAAAGAACCCAGTTTAGCACTACCCTAAGAGATTGCGCACTAAGTTGGTACATGAAGCTTTTCCAAGGACTTGCGCAGCCCAAGCCACTAAATGAGATCAAGAATGTGTTAATTGCATAATTTAAGAAACCTAAGTCGGGGTCCCAATGTATTACAGAACTGAAGGAGATCAAGCAGAAGGTAGCCGAGCCATTTTGGGAGTTTGATCAGAGATTCAAGACCCTAACAGGTCGATTGACTTTTCAGATTCCAAATGAGAAGAACAAGGAATGGTTCATTGCTACCCTCTTAACACACATCAGAATTCCTTTGATGCGGCAAAAGATTTCGTTGCGAGCTCAGGCGTTGGAGATCGCCATAAAGTTAGAATCAGCCCCTATGGGAGAATCCAGCTCAGGTATGAGTCAGATCTTGAGTCAACTAACTAGTTTGTCTTTGCAGGTCGAAGATATGAAGAAAGACAAGGGAAAAGATAAAAGAGAATACATCTGGTGTGTCAGATACAAATCAAAAGTCCATGACAAGGATCATTGCCCTATATTCCATGAATACTTGGCCTCTGGAGCTCCGAGCCCTTTGAAACAAGTCACCTTACCCTAGTGCAAGGTATGTAGAAATAGGCATTGTCCTAGTGAGTGCTACTACATGCAAAAATATGTTCAGACACTCACAAATTTGTATTGCACATTCTGTAAATCCATGGGACATGATGATAGGGATTGTAGGGATTATGATCTCATGCATGAAAGGTAAAGAGACATATACAAGATTCAAGGCGAAGTACAACAAGAAGGAAACTCTACACAGTACAACTCCTCTGGGAGAGGAAACTTCAGTCCTCGCGGTGGATTCAGAGGAAGAGGACGAGGAGGAGGTATGGGTCGAGGCCGAGGACTAATCATCTATTATAACTATGCACAGCCATGACACTTGGAAAGGGACTGTCAGAACCTTTGTACTACTTGCAGCTATTGCAACTCCTTCGAGCATGTTATTGAAGAGTGTTCAGCATTGCTGGGTAAACTTCAAGAGAAACGAGGACCTCAGCAGAACCTACAGATACATTTGATCAAAGTTGAACCTCGCAGAGAAGACCCTAGAGTCATTGTTATTACTAGAGGAATTGTTACAGGAGATGAAAAAATGACCCAAGGGAGGACTACAGAAGATTCAAGAATTAGGAAAGTTGCAGAGAAGACCCAAAACTTTGATGCAAAGAAAGAAAGACAAATATTTGAGGAAGAAAGAAAAAGGTTCAAAGGAGACCAAGGTTCATCATCAAAGACAAGACCACAAGTAAGAGAGTATGGAATGCCTGAGGCATTTGATCATTCTTCTTCACCAAGAGAAGGAAAAGAGGTAAGCAAGCTCATGGAATTTCTATATACTTGTGTTAAGTTGATTCAGGATGAGAGCATTGTACAAGAACTACAAACTTTAATCAGACAATATGAGCTAGGAAAGATAGATCCCTTACTGAATAGGGCAGTACATCAAATTGGTAAGAAGAGAAGGACCAATAAGGAATTACATTTGAATGCTCAAATAGGCGAATATGATATAGATTATGTAGTCCTCGACTTAGGGTCGAAGGTCAATGTCATGACGAAGCAAACCTGGGCAGTAATGGGAAAACCAAATTTGATATATTCCCCTATCATGCTTAGGATGGCCAATCAACAAGCTCTAAGTCCATTTGGCAGATTGGAACATGTCCCTGTGGACATTGATGGAGTCAGAAAATTTGCAAATTTTGAGGTAATTGAGATAGTTGATGACAATTTCCCTTATCATGCATTGTTAGGAATTGATTGGGCCTTCAATAATTCCATTGTGGTTGATTTAAAGAAGATACATATGACTTTTGAAAAATATAGCCTTAGGGTCATTGCAACCTTAGATCCAGATGAAGGTCAGCGATACACAGAGCCCCTTAGAGAAGAAGACTATGCATATGAATTGTAAAATATATACAAATTAACAGCCAGACAACAGGATTACATTAATCCTACAGCCGATGGAAACTTAAGCTGGCAAAGTGACAGTGTATTCTCATCATACTCAGAAGAAGCACTAGAGAATTGGCAGAATAAAATGTATGAAGTATCTACAAGAAGATGTGCTAGACTAACCAGAGAAGTTCATTGGATCGACACAACAGTAAGTAACTTACCCACCTTTGATGGTCTAAATCCTTTAGAAACCTTCTTGTCGGACTTTGAAGAGAGTGTACCAAAGCAACAAAGACTGTTGGTGATGGATGAGGCCCTGAAAGCAACCCCAGCAAGATGGTGGGGGGCACACAAAAGTAACATTACAGATTGGGTACAGTGTCGTACCTTGATGACAGTGTGGTTCTCAGCACAAGTAGAAGGCTGCGAAGTTCAATACACAGGTCAAAGCTGCCTAAAGGACCATGTGTGAAGCTATGAGGAAGCCTGGAGAAACGTTCCTCAAAGACAGTGGGTAAACAAATTCATCAACACACTAGACACAACACCTATCAAATGGTACCTTCAAGCAGAGTTGTGCCCTCACTACAGATTGGAAATGTATGACTGAGAATTTTGTAACCACCTTCTCATTTGAAATTCAACATCCTTCAGTAGATCAAGCACTACAAATTTTCAGACATAAATTATTTGAGGAGGCCTCTAGCCTCCCTTTAGAGCAAGAAGAGGATGAATGGACTGCGCCTCTCCATAAACTACAAGGTTGTTACAACATCAATGTTGATGAAGATGATGATCCAAGAAAGGTGAACATTACAGAAACAGAAGGCCAAAGAGATGTGGAAGAACCAGGAATTGAGTTACCATTCATTATACACCCAATCAAGATTAAGAAGGTCAATATTGGAACAGAACAGACACTGAAGCTTGCAAATGTTGGAGATTATTGGGATGTTTCCACTATTGACAAGATTACAAAAATACTACATGATTATCAGGAATTGTTTCCAACCAAGTTCATTGATATGAAGGGCATTAAAGGGCCTATGGGAGAGATGAGGATTCCTTTAAAGCTAGATGCAAGACCATTCAAACAGAGACCTTACAGATTGAACCCTAAATATAAGGAGAAAGTGAAGATTGAGCTCGACAGAATGCTAGAAGCAAGGATCATAGAACCTGTCGAAGAGTCAGAGTGGATTATCCCTATGGTGGTAGAAGACAAGAAGACAGGAGAGATCAGGATCTGTGTAGATCTCAAGAAGATAAATGATTCTTGTTTGCATGATCCCTTCCCTACACCATTCACTGATGAAGTGTTAGATAATGTGGGAGGCCAGGAAGTAAATTCTTTTACAGATGGATTTTCAGGATACCATCAGATCTAGATTGCCAAGGAAGATCGCCAAAAAACCACATTTGCAATAGAATGGGGGTCTTATCAGTATATAGTGATTTCATTTGGATTAAAGAATACCCCGACCATCTTTTCCAGGGTGGTGGTCAAAGAATTCAAGGATTTTTTGCATAAATTTCTAGAAGCATACTTTGATGATTGGATTGTTTTTAGTTTATTAAAGAATCATATTGAATGTCTAAGGCTAATGTTGGACAAATACAGGCAGTGTCAAATTGCTTTGAATCTGAAGAAGTGGATCTTATTCTCACCATTTGGAGTGTTGTTGGTTCATATTGTATGCAAATAGGGATTGTTGGTTGATCCATCTAAAATTTCCATTATAGTTGATTTGCCACCTCCTACTTCAGTCAAACAGTTGCGCACTATGCTGGGACACACAGGATATTACAGGAATTTCAGTAAAGGATATGCTCAGATCACAACACCTATGGAGAAACATTTGAAGAAAGATTTTCAGTTTAGTTGGATAGGAGAATGCCAATAAAGCTTTGACACACTAAAACAGAAAATGGTTACTGCGCCTATTCTGGTTTTCCCATATTGGACCAAGGAATTTCATGTGCATGTCAATGCATCTTCCATTGCTTTAGGAGTTGTGTTAGAAAAACCTGGTGAAGGAGAGATTAACCACCCATTAGATTTTGCTAGCAGGAAGCTATCAACTGTAGAGGTCAACTACACCACCACTGAGCGAGAAGGGTTAGCCATGGTGTATGCATTGCAGAAATTTCGCCACTACTTGTTGGGAGGACACTTTAAAATGTTTAATGATCACTCTGCATTGAAATACCTAGTCAACAAGCCAGTGTTGGGGAAAAGGATATGCAGATGGCTTATGTTATTTCAAGAATATGACTTTGAGATCATAGTAAATCCAGGGAGAATGAACAAAGGTCTTGACCACTTGTCAAGGTTGGAACATGGTGAAGATCCGACCAGTTTGGAGGATGCACTACCGAATGCATAGCTACTGGCCATTAGAAATATCGATAAATATACAATTCCTCAGAAGAAACAGCTAGTAGTGCATGCTGCAGACTTCTCACTTATAGTTGGACATCTGTACAAGATGGGACCTAATGAGATATTGAGAAGGTGTGTTATGGAGGCAGAGCACCCATTGATCCTCACAGAAGCTCATGAAGGCATCGCGGAAGGACATTATGCAGGTAAAGAAACCATGTAGAAGGTTCTGAGAGCTGGCCTTTGGTGGCCTACCTTACATCGAGATGCTAAAGACTATTCCAGAGCCTGCAATGTATGCCAAAGAGTTGGAAAACCACCCAAAAGAGATGAAATTCCACTAGCACCATAGTTGACCCTACAAGCATTTGAGAAATGGGCCATTGATTTCGTGGGACCTATAAACCCACCAGGAAAGCGTACAGGAGCAAGGTACATAATTACAACAACATAATACTTGACCAGATGGGTTGAAGCAAGAGAAGTTAAGGATTGTAGTGCAACCATAGTTGTGCGCTTCATATTTGATGACATCATAACTAGGTTTGGATGCCCAAAGATCCTTATGAGTGATCAAGGCACACATTTCATAAATAAGACTGTTGAAGCCTTGACAGAGGAATTTCCAGTCCGTCGTCAAAAGAGCACACCTTACCATCCACAAGAAAATGGGACAGTGGAAACGTTCAACAAGATATTGGAGACAACACTAACCAAGATTTGCAGTCTGAACAGGGATGACTGGGATTTAAGAGTACCAGAAGTACTTTGGGCCTATAGAACCACTTGCAAGAAGTTAACAATGCAAACCCCCTTCAAGTTGGTTTATGGTCTCGAAGCTGTTTTTCCCATGGAATACTTGGTGCCAAGCTTAAGAATTGTTTCCTTTACATATCTGCATGACATTAGCGTTGTTAAAGAGAGGCTTTCACAGTTGGTCGAATTGGAAGAAGATAGATTTGTTGTAGGATTCCATCCAAAAGTACAGAAGGAAAGAGAGAAGGCCTACCATGACAGGCACATCAAGAAGAAGACATTTAAACAAGGTGATTTGGTACTGGTATATGACAGTAAGTTCATGAAGCATCTTGGGAAGTTCAGAACACATTGGCTCAGACCATATGAGGTCGCTCATGTTACAGAAGGAGGAGTTGCGCAGTTGAAGACTTTAAAGGGAGAGTGGAAGGAAGGATTAGTGAATGGGAGCCGGCTAAAGTTGTACTATCACAACCAGCTGCCTAACAGCTCTCAGTAGAAGCATAAGGAAAAGGGTCTAGGTACTAGGTGCAGTTGAAACTGGGTACCATACATAGAAAAGACAGTCTACACAAGGAGGATGAGGAGGCATCGCACAAAAAGCAAAGGCTACTCTCTACAGTCCGAAGTCGAAGTAAAACAGGAATATCTGATCTAAAGTGCCTCGGGACGAGTCACAGGTGAGTGTTGGGGGCCTATTGGCCCTTGGTTATGGAAGGAAGAAAAGATCAAGGAAGAAAAGGTGAAATGTGAACTGTGTGGAAGACACAGTGACTGTTATTGGGTCGAAGTGAGAAAAAGAGAAGAAAAGATGGAGCGAAGCCCGATAAAGAAAGTCGTTGGATGAGGAGATTGAGGATGACAGATCAGCAAGGAAGAAGGATCGTGGACAACTCAGCAAGTGGAAAAATCCATCGTTAGATGCTTTGGAGCACCGCGTGAGAAGGAATAAAAGTCAGGTTGGCGAAGCCCTGAAAACATGGATCAAGTTGACCTAGGGTTCAGACACCTAGGGTTTTGGTATCTAGGGTTTTGACACCTAGGTTTCGACCTAAGGATGTCGGTAAGTGATTGTAATGTATAAATAAGAACCTATATGAGGGAAGAGGGTTGGTTGAGGTTTGATTTACTCGATCTAGTGGTTGTTGGTATGTTGTGAGAGAATATTGTTGTTTGAGAGAGAAGTGCTAAGTGTGAGAGCCTTATGGTATTGTAAGGTCTTCAGCTGGGTGCGAAGATCAACCCTACAGATGGGTGCACCAGGAGGGGAGAGAAAGAGAGCAGAAGAGAGAAGATCTGCTAGCTAAGAGCGCAAACAAGAACCATATGATTCATCTTAATATATTATAAAGCACAGTTCTGTGGACATAGCCCTAGAGAGAGGATGAACCACGAATATTTTTCTTGTGTGTGTGATTTATGTTGTGTTATTTTTCCTTGATATATTGTTATGGCATTGTTGTGATAGATCTAATAGGTGTATGGAGTAGATCTAAGTTGATAAGTGATATATGCATGTTGTATTGTTCTGCTATTGGATCCACTTGATATTTCCCTTGGTTGTAGACACTCATGTCCTGCAACCCCCCCATAGCTGCTTCGGGTGAGACTGCATCTGCTTCGCAGGTGTAGCCGAAAGGGCTAGTAGTTAGGGCGTGTTGGTGCGCTCTTGGAGTTGAACCATGGGTCTACCCCTATGCCAACAGGTCCCTATCCCTTTTCCTAGAATAATCCCTTAACCTTTTATAATGTGATTGACATGAAGGATTTCAACAAGAAAAATAAGAAACTATCATAGGATACCCCTCCACTAGTGGATTTTGACGCTATAGTTGATCAAGAGGAGTTAAAAGAGGTGGAATTTTTTTATTGTAGGATAAGATATCCCTCTTAAAAGTATTCCCTCTATAAAGGGGGTAAAGGTTCAAAAGTCCCATGAAGGATTTCCATCCCAAGCTATACGAGGCACTTCTATGAGGGGGGGAAGACCATTTCAAAGAATAAGAAGGAAGGAAGTATTACTACCATGTACTCATCAAATGAATATTTTATTCCAAATGGAAGTAAACATTTCCATTTGAGATCAACTAAGAAAAATGGTATAGCATTGGAGGATGCGGGAGTAGAAGGAGATATAGGGATGGATCAGAGTGAAGGCCAGGATGGTTCTAGAAGGAATTTTTACCTCTCACAAGCAAAGAAACAAGTAAACAAAGAAGTCATATCTAGCAAACAAATTACTATTCAAGGAACCCTTAGAGCAGGAAAAACCCACTATAAGGGTTCGAAATGATTGCATCCTCTTATAATATAAGACACCTAGGGAGTGCCTACAAAAGAGACTTCCTGAAGAGAATATTTGTATAAAATAGCCCTAAGGTGATGTTGATTCAATAAAAAATCATGGAGCCTAGGAAGGTAAAATATTTGTTAATGTTTAATCTTCCTAGGTGGAGTTTTAAAGCACTTAGTGCTAAGGGGAAATCTGGGGAAATGAACTTGGGAGATGGGTTGCCTGAAGGTATTGATATCCAGGTGGGGAATTCATATAATCAGACGTTATATTATGTAAATACTCGTTTTAAGTGTTATATCTATCATATGTATGGTGAACTCAAGCGAACATGCCCTAAAACGGATATGCCTAACGAGGTTGAATATGTAGAAGAGAGAATGGAGGACATGGAACATGTGTATAGCCAACTAGAGGAGGATAATAGGAAGGTTTTTTATCCCTCTTTGTTGAAAGGTAAGGCAATCTCTAAGGACCCTCTTCAATTATTGATTAAAAAATATTGCAAGACATAGCTAGTGCCAAAGTGTTAGCCTTTAACCTCCCAAAAAATAGTAGTTAGGAAGCCCAAGTCAAAGCATAAATATAGAGTAGGAGGTAACATTTTCCTGGTATTCCCTCTCCCTTTACCTATAATAATCCCTTAACCTTTGTGGATGTGATTAACATGAAGGATTCGAACAAGAAAATGAAGAAATCCTGACAAGATGTCTTTCCATTGGTTGATTTGGACATCATACAATTAATCAAGAGGAGTTAAAAGAGGTGGAAATTTTTTCTGACAGAGTAAGATATCCCTTTTAAAAGTATGCCCTCTAGAAAGTGGGTAAAGGTTCCAAATTGCCATGAAGGATTTCCTTCTAAAGCTATAGGAGGGACTTCTACAAGGTGGGGAAGATCATTCCAAAGAAGACATAAGTAGAATCCACATATACTATTAGTACTATGTACTCATGAGACAGATTTTATTGTTATTGGAAATACAACTTAGCATTTAAGATAAAATAAGAAAAAGGGTATAGTATTGGAGGATGAGGGAGTAGAAGGAGATATAGGGATGGATCAGAGTGAAGCCCAATATGGTCCTGGAATAAAATCTTACCTCTGACAAGCAAAGAAACAAGCAGACAAAGAAGTCTTATCTAGCAAACAAATGACTATTCAAGGTGCTCCTAGAGAAAGAAAATCCTACTATAAGGGTTCAAAATGATTGTTTCCTCTTATAATATAAGATGCATGGGGAATGCCTACAAAATAAAATTCCTAAAGAAAGTAGTTGAAGAAAATAACCCTAAGGTGATGTTCATTCAAGAAACAATTATAGAGGCTAGTAAGGTAAAATATTTGTTAATGTCTACTCTTCTTGGGTGGAGTTTTGAATCACTTATTGCTAAGGGGAAATATGGGGGTCTAGTTGTAGGATGATACAAGACCCTCCTCTTTAAGAGTGCAACCTTTACCCAAAATGTCATTTGTCTTGAGTTGTTCTCTCTATGTCTAGATTCAATTTTCAATATGTTTAATGTTTATGGTCAATTCTTGGCTAGGGAAGTTTTTTGGGAGTCATTTTTTGGGAAGCTAGAACTGGGGAGGGATAATGTCATTGTGGGAGGAGATATGAATTTGAAATTAAGACAGATAATTGTAGGGGGGAGTGTTCATGTTTGGATTGGTCACAATCCCAACAACAACTTCATGAGGATAAAATATCCCCCTGCATTTTTATAGAGGTGGTACTCCTATGTAATATGTTGGAAGATTCTTTGTATGGTTCTATGATGGATGCAAAGGGTGAATGCTAAATACCAAACCCTAAAATATCTTCCAAGAAATATTATATATAAAAATGTACAACCCTTATATACAATTATATAAATATGCAAATATACATCATCTCATTTAAACAAAGAAAGGATAAAATGTGGCAGTAGAAATTTGTGTCTACAAGGTTTTGGAGTCTCCTTTAAACCAACATTCTGCCTTTCTTGTAAAATCAAATGAACCTAGAATCTGCTCTGACTTTTGCAAGATGAAGTAAAAATAGACGGGTCTTCAAAGAAATTTAGATGAGTACTTATTTTGGAACTCAAAAACAAAATTGATAGGAAATACATTTGAAATCACATGCTTTCAACTCAAGTTTGAGAAATCACTAATGTAATGCCCCGAAATAGTTCTTTGCAAGATAAATTTATAGCAATATCCCAATACGACAAGTTCAATAATGTTTGGAACAAGAGAATTGAAAAAGAATCAACAAGGTATCAATGAAAAGTACATGAACTAAAATGAACTACCTCTACTTTTTACAAGTAGGGATTGTGCTCCTTTGGACCTGAAATGTTACAAGATGACTAAAAATTTCTAGAGAAATAATTGCTCAGACCCAAATCTTCATGTTTTCCATACATGCATGGAAGATTTGATGGAAAGAAACAAAGGAAGAAAATGTAGGGAGAAAATTTTGATCAATCCAATTCACATAATCTTGGAAAGATATATGTTTGCTTCTTGCAAACTCTTCACCATTGTAGAAACTTCATACTCCCACCCTCTTTGATGGTGTCTTCTTTTGTTTTTTAAAATATGCTCTCAAAACTTCTTGAAGTATTAGGATTTTGTCTACAATTTTCACACGCTTTCTTTTTGGAATAAACCACTTTAATTAATGCTTCATTTAATCCTCATTAACGACTTTATATCATTGACTTTCATTCCTAGAAGTGGGGCCCATTTCATCTTTAATAAAAGAAATTTAATAAACTTTTATTTTCAAATTTTCAAGTTGACTACCTTTTTAAAAGTGGATTGTGTTTTAATTTTTTGAGCATGACATTTGACCTCTCAGCCATGGAAACCATTCAAGGATTAATTTTCATCATTCCATATTTCCAATGAGTCCTCCTAAGAAAAATGTGGAGTTATGGATCTCAAGTTATAGCCTCTGGAAGTCTAGGTTCCAAACAAATTTACCAACAAACCATGGAAACAAAGTAGATTTTATTTTAATTTTTGGGAGAATTATGGCCAAATTCAGCCCTTAAAATTTATTTCATTGTCTTCTTCGTCGAATTGACTTTCCAACGAGGTATATTTTTCACAAAACGGACACCCATATCTTGAGTTATGAACTTTTGAAGGTCGTTGCTCAGTAGTCGCCCATTTAACTCATGGATCAATTTTAGCCATTGATCAAAATCCGCCCTTTTAAATCCCACTTGCATTGTGGTAGTTGAAATTTTGGTGTTTATAATGAAAAATATTCCATACTCTTCATGTGGAACAAAGGAGATTATGGAGTTCAATCCTTAGGAAAATTCATGACTTAATAAAAATTTTGATGGCCCACTTGCCCAGTCAACTCCCATTTAGTGTCCATGTCATCACCCAGTCAGCATCCAATCATAGCCCATGTGTCATAGTATAATAATATGCCATATGTCATGACATTATTGGTCACCACATGTCTCAATTGGATAGGGTGGATAATGTGTCATGTGTTTCAATGTGATAGGTGGAATAAAACTTAGAAAAAAGGTTAAGTATGGGAGAGTGGGAGATGGATGAGAGGAGAGGGGAAAGTATGGTGGGTTTATGGAGTGTCGCGGGGCTGGAGTGTCGTGGCATATTAAGGGGATCGGATGTGGAGTGGAATTGGGTTTGGAGTGATAAGGAGTGTCGCGACATCGTGGGTCTGCGGGGGTGAGGTCAGCGTCCATGTCATTTCCCAGTCAGCGTCCAGTAATATCACATGTGTCACAATATGATAATATGCCACATGTCATGATATGATTGGTTTCCACATGTCTCAATTGGATAGGGTGGATAAGGTGTCATGTGTTTCAATGTGATAGGTGGAATAAAAATTAGGAAAAAGGTTAAGTATAGGAGAGTGGGAGATGGACAAGAGGAAAGGTGGAACTATGGCGGGTCGTTGGAGTGTCGCGGGGGTAGAGTATCACAGTGCCTAAGGGGATTGGATATGGATTGGAATCGGGTGTGGAGTGATAAGGAGTGTTGCGGCGTCATGAATCCGTGAGGGTGATGGGGTATGTGGGAGAGTGAAAAAAGGAGGAATGGAAAATAAATCAAGTAAGGTGAGAGTATGGGAGATGGATGAGAGGAGAAGGGAGGTAGGATGAGTGATAAGGTAAGATAGAGGATTGTATTCAGATGTAGGGGATTGGAGGTGGGGGAAGAGTCGAGTGAAGAGAGGGGGAAGGGAATATGGGGAATAGAATAATTAAAGGGAACAGATCAATCG
>ML783947.1:986975-1000099 GCA_009831015.1 Picea engelmannii | reverse complement strand
ACCCAAGCCTCCATGATGATAATATTTGATTTTGAGATATTTATATTAATTCCCTCATACCAGATTTCAAGACAAATCAGTTAATGACGAAGGGTTGTTGGTTGAGCAACCAACCACCCTCAATGAATACTAGTATGGAAAACTTGGCTAGGATAACTGAAATTATCATCCCCAGGTACGATAGTGAGTCATTTTCCACAACCCCGGATTGACCCTGCGAATTCCTTTTAACAAAAGGAAGGGGGACCTGTCGAGAACCTTCCCGAGGGGGAGTTACGTGAAGAGGATCCACAGATGGAGAAAGGTATAATAGAGGGATGCATGCAGGAGGGGCACAGGGGAAGAAGAGAGATGAGCTATGAGTTGGGAGAACCTGAGGAAAAATAGATATGCTATTACAAGAGAAAAACACACAAGTCGGTGTTGAATTCCCTGGTGGTATCATGGCTTGGCATGGGGGTGACCAGAATGCTAATAGTGAATGCCTTTGAGCCTATGGTTGGGTGGAAAGATGAACACTCACAGTTGGTTAGGTTGATTCAGTTCCTCCCTAAATACATAAGCATGTCTTTACTCTATGTAATCGAATGGAAAATAAGTATTGATACTGGTATTTTCATTTTAAATATGTATGTTTGGTTAATGGGCTTGATATTGTTCTATGGAAAGTCTTTTTACTTAGATAATATAAAATGATTCATACTAATACAAAGGAAATGAATCCATGTTTATGCTTGATTTGTGCACAATTGTAGAATTTCCTGGACATAACTATCAACCAAGCCCACTTAATGCTTGGTTGAGTCAATAAGACTCAACAGTCGTCGATCTCCGAATTGAATTAGATATTAGTTGTATGATATTTTCTTTTCCCCCTTGTAACTCTGCGATAAATATTGGCCTTTAGATCGGTGGATCGATGGGCTTCCACCGTCGATATATTATTAATATTAGGAGGGAGTTAACACTAGGGCACTATAATATCGGCCCCCTGAAGAACCTTCATGTTGTAAGCGGTTGGGATGGTCAATGCCTGGTGACCCGACAATATGATAAGGACACGGTTCCAAGGACAGGTTCCACCTTTCCCATAGGTCCTAAGTGAAGAGGAATTGACATCATGATGATGTGATTATCCTTCATGGCAACGAGGGTGTTATGATTGCAATACCTGTCAACACCTGATGGGTCAAGTGTGGGCCCAACTGAAGGAGAGAACCCATTGAATAACATCATTAATCATGATCGTTGGATTCATCGGTAGAGAAATATTCACTTCATATCTAGGTCAAGAGCATTCAATCAGACCTCGGAACACCAGGGGTCTCACTGAAATCATTTTATAGAATGCTTGGTGACCCGATACCCAGTGGGAAGGGTTCCCATGCAGGATTCCATTTTCCCTTTGTTATATATATATATATATTAATGAGAAGAGGATAACATCAATTGTGACATGTTTTACCTACCTGGAAGCCAGGGTGTTACTAGGGAGACACTTGTCAACCCATGGTTCATGAATAATTCAAGTGCGAGGCTTGCCAGGTCTAAATCCTTTATATCGTCACCTATATTATTCAACCATCAGATCTACAGGCTAAGATATCTCAGTCGTAGATATTTGTAAAAGATCAGGAGGGGTTTCACGTCTCAAAGGACCATAGCACTTGACCTCGGGGGGGATTCTAATTCTAATCCCTTTGGAAGTCCTGATACTCAATATTCAGGGACCAGGGTTCCATCCCCTAGTTCCATATCCTTAACTACAATAAAGTAGAGAGAGGAAGAGAGGGTGATATCATGATGATTCATTGTGCCAACTCAATAACCATGATGTCATGAAAGGGACACTTGTCAACCTATGGTTGTAGGTGAGTGGAGTATGGGACCCCTCATCAACCTAAGCTCTATGGTAAGTGCAATATATTCAGAACCATTGGATCTAAGGGTGGATTAATATCCACCATAGATCTCGGTGGAGAAGAGTCAAGTGGACCTCGGACCACGGGGATTTTTAGTGTACAGGAGATCAGAGAGGGGCGAGGTCCGATACTTGCTTTGATGAGAATTTTCTATGTGTTGCATGATGCCCTAAATATCCACCATCTAATCCTTAGTGTTTCTACCACACCAGATATGTGAGAGGAGACTTGACAGTCGTCATATCTAAGTGTGAAAGATCTTGGTCGTCGATCTCGTAGACTCCTAACCCCAGGAGTTAACAAAACTAATCTTTATTAATCATGGGATTACCTTAATTAATTATGGGATTAACCTAATTAAGTATCTCATAATCCCTAGATGGAAAACCTTGGGGCTTTTATCTCGTAGGGGGTCAGTAAGGGGCCGAGGGCCTAATGTTCGTGATTTCCCATGGTGCCATGTGTCATGATGTGAATGGTTCCACGTGTTGTGACATGAGTGGTGCCACATGTCATGACTTGATTGGTTCCACGTGTCATGACGTGAGTGGTGCCACATGTCATGCAGGTTTGACAATAGTGGATAGGGTTCCGAGTGGAAATGAGTGTCGTGTGTCAGGTGTTATGAGTGCCACATGGCATGAATAGATAAAGCCACATGCCCCAGGATATTTTGGAAATATGACCATTGGGATATTTTGGAAATAGACCTTATGAAAATGGTTGATGCCCGACATCCAAAAGATCCAAGATGACGTCGGATGATGTCATCCAACAAATAGGGAGTGGACAAGTGTGAATTCCCTGTTGGGAGAATCCTGAGCACTGTGGTGACGTGTATGATGTGTTAGTCCACATGGAAGTACATGTTTCACTTAGTGAGTGTGGCACGTGTCATATGATTTTATAATTTTAGGCATAGATCCATGGGGAAAATGTGTGCCACGGGTCACAAGGTGATGGTGGCCATGATCAAGACAAGTGGCACAATAAGATAGTGTCACATGTCAAAGGTGCTAGATCATCCCAGATCAAGAGTTGTGGGGATTTGCAAATAGAAAAAAGGATGAGGTCCAAGATCCTAGGATCCAAGGTTCTAGTGTCTTGAGATGGCATCAACCTAGTGTAACCAAGCCAATGCTCGAAGACCAGGTGTCAACACCTGGTTAAATCAGATCTCGAAAGAATATGTAGCACATGGTTGGGTGTGTAAAGGTATGATATCTTGCAGTCTCAATGACTAGTGGAAAAGTGTCATCAACTAGTGAGAGAGGACCTCGGAGGATGTGTAACACCACGTTGGGCGGTAAAGGGCCGAGGCTCAATGAGCCTAGGTTCTGGTCGAATAGGTGGAAAGTGCCATGTCTGCGCTAATAGGTGACATGTTTTGGCACGTCGGTGCCATGTCAAATGATACATGAGATGTGTAGCCACGTAAGCGCCACGTAGCAGTAAAATAAACCTTGGGAAAATAAAGGCCCTAAATCTTTAAAAGGCCATAACGTTTGATCCAGAGATTTGTTTTGATAAAACTTACAGTCACTGGAAATATCTTGGAGAGAAGTATACATTGGTTCCCTTCTTAAATGGATTCGAGGAGGTTTAAGAAAGGATAAAATTTAATACCCTATCCCTTAAAAGGGTACGTAGGGGGTTGGGTGTCTTACAAAGTGGTATCAGAGAAGGCTAAAACACTAAGCCTGGATGGGAAAGGATACCAATTATAGGACTAGTATAACAAGGCTAATATGAGTCTGTTAGGAAGTAATAATATGTGTTTAAAAATCTTGATTATTATCTACATAAGTTCCTTGAGGAGGGAAACAATAGATTGAAACTATACCTTGGAAATTATTGTTGAATTTTAGTAAAGGAATTATGTTGTACCTATGTCAAACTAATAACTACTCTTACAAGAGTAGGGATGTGCTAGTAGGAATTAATGGTAAGACATGAATGGAAAGGGAATAATCATGATAAAGACTATTCAAGTTCAAGGAGTGAATGATCTAGTAGTTGTAATGTTGCATGTAAGTGAGGGTCGATGGAATCTTAATAATCACAATGGTTATATATATAAATATACATAAGGGCTAATACCCTTATGAAGAATTCCCTTGTGGTTAATGGAATTTGGTATGGACTGATAGGGTCATTAGCAGTTACAAATACTGCTTTAATAAAATATTAATCCCTATATATATGTATAACTCCTCATGATCAATCCACTTATGGTAAATTTGTAAGGTCATTTTACTTGACCTATAATGAATAAAATTGATTGTTGGAATGATCTAATGAAGCAAAGGAAAGAAGAGTCCTTTGGGACTATTGCTAATCCTCATAAAATAGTCAAGGAGATATGGACATATCGGCCAGTGTGTGAGCTCATGATTGTACAAAATGTGCATTGACATTAGGGCATGTCTATGCATATGAATGCAAGAGATCAGATAATTGGAACACTTATGCACAGTGGGCATGGGTAAAATACTTGGTGCACATGATATGCTAAGAGTAAAAACATGGTTAAAATGATGATAATGTTATTGTATATGACCCTAAGAATATGTGATAGAATGACTAATGAAAGGCTGCCATAAAGTCTAGTACATGAAGTGTTGGAGCCCATATAGATGGATGATGGGTCAGATTGACATCCAGAGGTGGATGGTAACCGTATGGGTATGGATGGTAGAATCAAGTAATAATAAGAGGAAGTATGGGGAAGTATTCCCTTTTGTAGAGGCCTTCTATCTAGGAAATAGAATTGAGGCATGAAGAGAAGTTATAATGGTTGTTTTGTTTCCTTAGGTAGTGTTGTAACTACCTACTTATATTTCTTGAATTTTGGAATGCTTCTGTAACAAAAAGGAAAAGAGTAGCCCTTGATGGGTATTACCATATAGAGAATGAAACATGATTATGATTATGCATGTGAGACTTGTCATGTGAATGACTATAGGATCTCAAGAAAACTGATTTTAAAGTTCAAAGTACTAGTATGTATGAATGACATAGAAAAAGGTGCAAGAAGTGAACTTTCTTGTTGAGTGCATGAGTTGAATGTGTTACAAGGTTACATGGTATGAAGGATGATATTAAGACAAAATCAAAAAGAGTGAATAGTATAAAAACGTGTTTGTAATGCGCATGCATGATATGTACATCTACACATGCTTAAAAGGCATGATAACACTACCTAAATAAGTGATATGTGAGGTAAGACTTGTACTTTCCAAATATAAGTAATGTCATGGATGCATGGCTGATCCTATGATGGAAGGGGATGATTTCCTCAATGTAATAATAACTTTAGGAAGAGGTATATTACTTCCTCAGGAAAAAACTATTGTAAACTATTGAAAGAATAAATGAGAACGGATGTTCTGTTGTCCTGATAGAAGACAATATGATTTTTCCCTTGAGGATGGCATGGGAATGATTATGAACAATAATGAGTTAAATAATTTTAAAGTAAATATGTTTATAATATTTGGAAGAGTTCCTATAGTAGGCACACAACATAATGATGCATGTGGTTGAGAACATAAAAGCACATTATAAATGCAGACTGATGGATGCACCCATTTAAATGTAAATATGGAATGCATAATAAGAATGCATACTTATATTCCTTATGGAATATGGGGTGAATTTATGAAAGAAAAAAGTTGAGGTAGACTCAAAATTGAGGTCATCTCAGATAGTGATAGATATGCTACAAGAGAGTTTCATGTTGAAGAAGATCATGTGGAGGAACTGTGTGAAGCACTTTGTTTGGAGAAAAGATTTATAATCTTAAGGACCGCTAGAATAATAAACAGTGGGATTCAAGATATAATTAGACAAGAATCCTGAATTGCATTCTAAAACATAATGCATGCATGGGAAACATGAAAATAAATGTTGACCAATCTGCTTGGTGAATGTGAAAAAAGCACAGGTTCATAATTCACTATGAACAAGAAGCTTGTTGTTGTAGCATATTAATTTTATCCAGAAAAGTCAATATGAACTTGACTAAGCCTCCTCAAGGAAGAGATCGGGAAGACCCCAAGAGGGATAGATTGTTGAAACAAAGAAGGAGAAAAGGTGGAATACTTTTCCCACCTTAAAAATTTGATGTATGAGGTAGAGTTGTATATCACAAAAAGAATAGTTGAGAAAACAAGTACAACTGGTAAATGAAACAAAAAATTTGTAATCATGTTTAAATAATGATCTTGGTTAAGCCATACTGTGTGGAGGCAATGAGGCCTTGAAAATAATTTATTTGGACTGAAAGTCTCAGGGTTTGCATATAAGGAGTTGGACAAGGGAAGAGTTCCTTGACTTCTTCTTGTTGTTTATTGTATCTCTCTAATATGAGAAATCCATATGCTAATGTATGTAATTGTTTGGCATGGGAAAATTGATGTGTTGTTGTGTGTGAATTTTTCTAGCATGAAGTGCCTATAGATATGCTGGGACATATATGAGAATGATTGTTGATTTAAATGTTTTGGTATATGCATTGAAGTTTTACATGAAAACTAACATAATTTTGATTGTGATGATGCATGTTATGTGTAAAATATTATTGTAGTTGTTGGGAAAGGGAAAGTGCCAATGATGTACATCCTCAAGTAAAGGAGAAATACAAGAGGATTGTTGTTAAAAGAATTAATGAAGAGAATTTACGAGTTCCCATAAATCACCACTGATGAGGTAATATCAAAGTGAGTGTTGGAAGCCATAACGGGTATGAATGATTCATGTATATGTAGCATGAGGCTTGAAAGAGATTGGGTAGGAATCCCTTCTGAAATAAATTTATTTTTTTAATAGAATGAAAATAATTTTGAATGGTTAGTGTATTCCACTGATATCCAAGTAGAATATGATGCAGGAAAGGAACCTGAAGGATAGAGAAGGGAATCCCTTGTAGTCAGGGATGATTGGAAACCTTGCAAGAAAATTGATGAACAAAATTCTCACAAACTACACCTTGGTTAATATATTGAAGAAATGCATGTTTGCATGAGTAGGTGGGTAATGGACTGCCCATTATGGAAGAAGGATCTTCCAATATTCTACCAGAATTAAAGAATGGTAAAGAGAGAAATTGGATGGCCATGCATGTTGGAATCCTGGTTACCATAGGAGAAATAATGCTTGAGTGCATTCAAATGAAATTTTATTTCATAAAATGTATGTTGATTTGAGGTCATGATCAACTTTGTTTGCGTAGTCCATTTTGGGAAAAAGCACAACAATTAATGAAGGAAGTTAGGTAATGGAACAAAGAAAGAGCACGTGCCAAAAAACATGGAAAAGCAATGCCAGGAAACCAAGAAAGATGTGGATCGGTGAGGAAAATGGTTGGATTTTGGACCAACCACGATCAAGGAGTTAGAAAGTGGAAAAATCTAATCCACTAGGGTTAGTGGGTTAGGGTTTTGGTCAATTTTGTAATGGGTAATTAACCCCATTTGTAATATAAATATATTGTTGTGAGATAGAAGAGAGGATATACATATATCGATACAGAGGAGAGGAATAAACATATGAACATATAGACATAGGGAGACAAACAGAGCTATGTTAGATCAATCATTGTAATAGAGGGTAAGGTTGTAGGTCATGGGATGTGGAGCTTACTGCGATCTTGTCAGCCTCAAATGTAATGCATGTAGCATTGTAACCTTGATGCAAAATAATAAAAGAGCCAAGAAAGCCAAATCTTTGTGGACATAGCCCAGGGGGGGTCAACCATGGTAAAGTTTGTGTCTATTTGTGGAGTGCTTATGTTATTCTTGCAAATTTTTAATTATGATGAATGGATTAATCTATCAGTAGTTAAATACAATGCATAATAGAGTAACATGGATAATTACTATAGAATAAACCCTAAATGAATGCATAGAATTACTAAGTGGTAGATATAAGATATAATGATGTGTTGACGTAATAGAATAATAAATATGATGTGTTTTGAGGTAGAAAGAATGTCTCTCATGCCCACATAAGTATCCCCTCCAAGACTGCAGACATCTAGGTTCTATAGACACCCATAATCCATCTCAGGAATTGTGCACTCTATGTGAAGTGTTCCCTTTTGGTCTTTAGAAGGGCTGATGATTTGCAAGGTTTTGTTGGAAACCTAAAGTAGAACTCGGGTCACCCCAGAAAGATCCAACAATCCTAAAATAGAAAAATATTTATGTTGTAATAATGAATGTGGATAGAGAATCCATGTGGTGATAGGTTAGCTGAAAACCTAACACACCATGGAAAAGTGCCTAACATAAAATGTAATAATATGAAAAAAAATGCAAGGGTGCAATGTGTGTGAGTGTGGTCATGTGCATTGGCACATTGATTAAACTCACTTAATGTTGAATTGCATTTGGAAAGGTTTGGTATGTTGAAATGATGCATGTGTAAGGAATGATATTTCCTTTTGCCTTATATCATTGAATATATAAAAATGATTTTATTGTTAGTATGCACAACTTAATAAATTGATGTGATTCCATTGTTTGGCTGATGGAAGATGAAATTGCAGGAAGAAGGGTCTTGGATGTGGAAGCAAAAGTAATCCCATGAGAAAGCTAATTATCTGCTAAACCAAAAATGATATGAGAAGGAAAAATATCATACTTGTGGAATCTAGTTTCTTTATGGAACAAATCTGAAAATTAAAAATGTGGAATTGGAAATCTGTGGTTAATAGATTTAAAATGAATTTTTGATTAAATTAATATCTCACAAGTTATTGTATGTATGTGATATAGGTGAGATGAAAGATATATCTTGGAGGGATAGATGATGGTTTTCAAGTTGGAAAAGAATGAAAGCGCCATTGTATGACATGGTAACCTTGTGTTATGCCATGACCACCATAGAGAATGTTGTGTTGTGTTAACATGGGCTAGAGGGATGCCTTGGCAAAGAAAGTTTGAGGGACCCCTCAGTTGTAACACTCAATGAAGTATATGAATTCTTCTTGTGTGAGAAATCCTTGGAAAGGTAATATTGATCACCCGAGGGTCTGTATAGCAGAGAATGGGATCCTTGATCCTAGGCATGGAGGGTGAGTGACCACAAGGAAAAGGATATTTTGATAGTTATTATAATTTGTTGATTATGATCATGCACAAAATGGGTATGTCAAGGAAAAACAATGATCCAAGTACATAGATAGCCACATATATACAAATACATGAACTGCATAGATAAGTATTGTGTCGATTTATGAGTATTTCCCTTAATTATGAACAATAGTAGAATGTTTTTGCATAAAAGAGGAATTGATGTGCTTGCTTTTTGAAATGTCTACACGCACATTTTGAAATCTCGGAGTCTAAATGAGGATCAAACTATGAGAGATAAAAAATAACACAATGTTGAAGCAGCTAAAGGAGAAGGGCATGATAGGTATTATTGATAAAGAACAATGAGGATGATGTTCCTTTGAAGGGGGAGGGGATTGTAACACCCCATTTCTAAACCCATGATTATGTGTAATTAATAAGGATTTATGGTTTCCATGCCATGACATAAAAACATTGCAAATGTATTATTGTAAATGCCAACAACTGACTGTGGGGGTGAAGCCTTAAAGTAATATCCCTAATACCAATAGGGGAAAGAGTGAAGAAAAAATAAAGAGGGGTTCCTCATGCTAAAGAGGATCCAAGCCTCCTTGATGATAATATTTGATTTTGAGATATTTAGATTAATTCCCAAGACAAATCAATTAATGAGGAAGGGTCGGTGGTTGAAAAACCAACCACACTCAATGAATACTGGTTTGGAAAACCTAGCGAGGACAACTGAAATCATCATCCCTAGGTAAAATAGGGTGTAATTTTCCATAGCCTTGGATTGAGCCCATGAATTCCTTCTAACAAACAAAAGGGGGATAGGTTGAGAACCTTCTCGAGGGGGGGTTACATGCAGAGGATGAACGAATGGAAAAACAAAGAATAAAGGGATGCATGAAAAAGGGGCACGAGGGCAGAAGAGAGATGATATCTAAGTTGGGAGCACCTGAGGAAAAAGAGATATGTTGTTGTAAGAGAAAAACACACAAGTGGGTGTTGAATTCCCTTGTGGTAACATGGCTTGGCATGGGGTGGACAGAGTGCTAATAGTGAATGCCTCTGAGCCTACGATTGGGTGGAAAGGAGAACAACCACAGTTGGTTGGGTTGATTAAGTTCCTCCCTAAGAAAATAAGCATGTCTTTACTCTGTGTAATTGAATGGAAAATAAGTATTGATATTGGTATTTTCATTTTAAATATGTATGCTTGGTTGATGGGATTGATATTGTTCTATGGAAAGTATTTGAACTTAGACAATAAGAAATGCTTCATACTAATACAAAGGAAATGAATATCTGTTTATGCTTGTTGTGTGCAGAATCATAGAATTTCCAGGACCCAACTCTTAACCAAGCCCGCTTAATTCCTAGTTGAGTCAATAAGACTCAACTGTCGTCGATTACTGAGCTGAATGTTGGTTGTGGAGCTTGATTATCTTCCTGATTTAGAGGTCTTTTGTTTTCAGCCATGTTTATACCCCATGAAGTATTTACACCTCAGAAGTATGTACACTCTTCCACACGGGGGAGTGCAGAGGGGGGTTACCCCCTCTACGGGGTTCAAGGGGCAAGTGGGCCCCCAAAGGAAAAATTGCCTTATAAAAGTATATTGTAATTTCATTGTAAATCTGGACCATTCATTATAAGGTCACAGATCTAACGATAGAAATTATGTTAGGATTTTTTTCCCTAGAAGGCAACCCTCTGTTATGAGGGAAATGTATTGTGGTTGTGCATTATGGCGAATATTGTATTCTGAGATAAGAGTCTGTGAGAGAAAGAAGAGGAAGTTACAATGGGTTTGATGTAGGTTGTATCCCTTCATTTGCTGGATAATAATAAAGGAAGGACCTAGCAACTTCTCTGGTGGACGTAGCTCACACTAGGTGAACCACGTAAATTTGTGTCTCTATTGTATTGTGTATCTTCTATGTTTTGTTTCCGCATTTATTTTATTTTATTGATCCACGGTCTAGTTTTTATAACACTGAATTAGATATCAATGGTCTGATATTTTATTTTTTCCCCTCGTAAATACACAATAAATACTAACCTTTATATCACTGGATTGATATGATTCTGCCATTGATCTATTATTACTATAAAGAGGGAGTTGATGTCGAGGCATTGTAACACTAGGCCTCTAGAGAACCTTCATGTTGTATGTGGATAGGAGGGTCGATGCTCAGTGACCTAGTAATATGATAAGGACAAGAATCCATGGATGCGTTCCACCTTTCTCATAGGTCCTAAGCAGAGAGGAATTGATGTCATGATGACATGAGTCGCCTTCTTGGTAGTCAAGGTGTTATGAGTGCAACACCTCTCAACACCTGATGAGTTGAGCATGGGCCCAACTGAAGGAAAGCCCATGGAATAATGTTGTTAATCCTGATTGTTGGATTTGTGGGTGGAGAAATATCCACTGCAGATATGGTTCAAGAGGATTCAATCGGTCCCTGGACCACCAGGGATCTATTTGCAAGGATTTTGTAGAATTCTCGGTGACTTGATACCCAGTGGGCATGGTTTCCATGTGGGGTTCCATTTTCCCTTTATTATTATTATTATTATTATTATTATTATTATTATATATATATATATATGCGTGAGAGGAGGATAAAGTCAACTGTGATGTGTTTTTCCTATGTGGAAGCCAGGGTGTAACTAGGACGACACTTTTCAACCCATGTTTCATGAATAATTTGAGTGTGGGCTTTGTTGAGTCTAAATCCTTTATATCTTCACCTGGATTTTTCAACCACTAGATCTATTGGCCAAGAGATCTCAATCGTAGATATACGTAAAAGCTCAGGAGGGGTTTTGCAACTCGAGGCACAAGATCACTAGACCTCGAGGGAATTCTAAGTCTAATCCCTTTGGAAGTCTCGATACTTGTTATATGGGGACCAAGGTTCTAGCCCTTTGTTCCATATCATTAACTACAGTAAGCCCAAGAGAGGAAGAGAGGGCGACATCATGATGACACAATGTGTCAACTCAAAAACCACAGTGTCATGGAAGGGACACCTGTGAACCTATGGTTGCGGGAAAGTGGAGTATGGGACCCCTCGTCAACCCGAGCTCTGAGGTAAGTGCAGTATATTTGGAACCATTAGATCTAAGAGTGTATTAATATACACCATAGATCTTTATGGAGAAGAGTCAAGAAATACCTAGACCATAGGAAGTTTTAGAGTACAGGATATCAGAGAGGGTCGAGGTCCGAGACCAACTTCGATGAGAACTGTCAATTTGTTGCACAATGCCATGAATCTCCACTGCATGTTCCTTAGTGCTGCTACCACACCAAATATGTGAGGGGTGTCAGATAGTTGGTTAGGTTGATGGATAGTTGGTATGGATTGTTGGTTGTCATTGATGTCAACTATTGGAGAGTGATATTGTAGATTGATGTCAACCCTTAGTCATTGATGTCAACCCTTAGTCATTGATGTCAACCCTTGGAGAAAGTACGATAGTGAATTCCAGTAGCACAAATGTTTGGGTAATGGCCCCAAGTTTGTTTGATTTAAAGATGACTCATTATTGTCCTGTCATGGTTGATAATAAATAAAAATGGATTAACTCCAAAGTGGTCCCCTTATGGTGAAGGCCCTCATGGGAAGATGCTTTGCAGATTGAGTTATCCTAGAAGTATGGTTAGAGAACCCATGCTTATTTTTGGAATAATGAGATGAAGGTAAGTTAATTTTTCAATTGAACTATCATAGATGGATAGTTCTTGTCATTTCATTTCCGGTGGTACGTGGAATGTCACATAACTCCTCACGATTAGAGAGTTATGGCCATGAGAAGTTGGAGAACCTAGGTTTGGGTAATGGACCCAAGTTTGTTTGATGGATAACAGTATGAGTTTTGATATATTTTCAGGTAATACTATTCTATATGGATAGTACATGTCATTACATTTCTGGTGGCATGTGGAACGTCACATAACTCCTCTTGGTTTGAGAGTTATGGCATTACAAAGTTGGAGGACCCTCATATGTCATCTAGAAGCCCCAAAAGGTCAAAGTAGTCAAAGTGGTTTAAGAGATTTTAAAAGGTAAATAATAAAGTGAAGTGATGAGTGTATTATAATTCAAAG